>JACXGM010003018.1:0-30913 GCA_016801145.1 Umbra pygmaea | reverse complement strand
TTTCTCGCATGTATTTACTGTTCACTGTAAAAAACTACTACACTAACAACACAGCACTGAGCTTGACACCTCCCGTCTGACCGATGAAACAACCTACTCCAAGGGATTTCTCTGCCGATGTCCCGGCGTTTTGCTCACCGATGCAACCAGTCTTCAGTACCAGGGGCTGCCCATTCAATGCCCCACTCAACTGCTGTCCCCTGGCCTGCTAGCTGTTATGAGGTTTTTCATTAGTGAATGGGGAGATGCTTGTTTTGAGACAAAAAGTGCATCACAATATGCTAAAGTTTATTGTAGTTTGCAAAGTGTAGCTGTACAGACATCTAACGGCTAATGACCTACTACCATCGGCAGTAGTAGCTTGAGTAGATGGCCGCAGGTGGGGCAGGTGTAGTAACAGCTCTCCTACTATACACCTTGTTTGTTGGTTTTATACCATTTAAAGTTGTTTTAGATCTTGAATATGCTGACAACAGGCAGCAATGTTTCTTCTATGGAAAAATGTATTTCAGCAGTTTGGATCTACTTTGCAACAAAAACGATAAGCCAAGTATTGGCTATGGAAAGCACATTTTGGCTATGACTCATTTATCCTTCTCTCCACAAACAAATAAGGAATAAAAACAAGACAATTTCATGCCTACAAAGGACTACAATCTGTCTGATATTGTCTGGAGATAAAATTGTGCCGTTCATACCATGTCACCAATCAGTGCATTTAGTTACACTGGTCTATAATACATGTTCTACACCTGTCGCTGTGTGGTGCTAGACCACTTTCAAAAACACTCCTAATGGGTTTGTCTTTTTACTGTACCATTGATGCAGGAGTTTGCAGTTCTAATCAAGTCTTGTTTGTTTTAAAACTGTTGTTCAACAAAATATGCGTGTAAGGTGATTGCATTCCTCTAAATTCATGTGAGCTCTGTTAATGTCAAGGCTCCTGCTATGCTTTACTGTTTTTTCTGTTCTCTTTTTTGCTCTTTAAACTCATCTAAACTGCCTATTGTGTATTTAACATACCTTTTCATGCATGAGAAATCAGGTATTTTCTTTGCCTCAATCATAACATCAAATATGGCAATATGCACGAGACACATTTAATTACATTGTATTTATAAGATGGCATGCTGTATGAACTTCCGAACTACATTGTTTTGTTGATAAAGAAAAATATGATAGTCGTGAGGATTTCTGTAAGTTCATATGCTGACCTTGAAACAGAATGTAGCCTAATCAAATCTGTCTCGTGCATATTGCCATATTTTATGTTATGATTGAGGCAAAGAAAATAGATGATTTCCAGGAAAAATGCTATGAATCAATGTGCATCCTGGAGCTACCTGGTGGCCATTCGTTGTATTGTTTTCTTTTAAAAACTGCCACCAAAATGTAATTCAACCACCTGAAGTACACCTTGGTACAATACAGTACAGCTCTGCCCCTTTTCCACAACTTTATCCGACGACATCTGTACATCCATGCTCAGGACCGCGCCGTGTCTTGCCGGAGGAGAGGCCTGTGGAGTAGAATGCTACTACAGCCCTACAGGTGTGCCCATTGTTTGATGTGCATATAAGAATATTCTGACCTTTCCTGTCCGTCGTATTTGCTTGGTACTGCTGTAGATGGGACGCAGGGGAGCCATGCCAGAGGTGGTTGTTCAGCGTGCGCGGGCTTCTCATGCTGGTGTTGGCATGGATGGAGTGTGGCATGTCCTTTTGGGATCGCGGGCACAAGTCTGCAGAGCGATGCCTTTGCGGGGACGTCGGGTGTATCCAGTGTTTCGTCGGAACTGGGGTGTGTGCTGGGCTGGCTGGACTCCAGGGGCCTCATGTATAAAAGATTGCACAGCTTACATACCAGAAGATGGCGTATGGCCAAAACTGGAAAAGTACCTACGCACAGATAAATTCACATTTATAACACCGGTCATACGCCAGGTCCTGCGCACCTTTCCTTTATAAATCACAATCAACGTAAGAATGAATACATGTGCCACTGACCCCGCCTTGCCTCCTCCCATAAATGAATATGCAGATAGCCTATATATGCGTCCCTTAGGTAATTACGTTGCCTGAATTACAATGGCTAAACACGCAACAAAGAACATTTTCACAGTGTGTGAGATCAAGGTTCCAACAACAGAGGTGAAGTCGAGGAAACGTGGCCTCTCATCAGGTATTAGGAGAAAAAAAAGTTGGCGGAGTGGAAAACTGTCACTAGGGCCGTACATGGTCGGAGAACTGGACCATGGTCACACATCATAATCAGGTAGCGCCAACGGCCTTTCAGCTGCCGTATGGTCCGCTCCACCACTGACCGAGCCCCCTATATGTACATCATTGTAACGCTGCTCTTGCTCATTTTGGGGGTTTGTGAGCGGGGTGAGGAGCCAAGTTTGCAACGGGTAACCACGGTTACCTACGGGTATACATTAACCACATACTTAGATGCCAATACAAGATCATTGCCTTATTTTACCGTATAGCCTCATGATCATAAATGACATTTATTACCAATAAGCCAGCCATCCTACACAGCCCCTGCTTGCGACAATGTTTGTCAAACACATTTTTGCATCACAGATCACCTGCACATTAATAAAGTAGAAGTGTTTTCTCTTCACATAAAAAAATCACAAATTAATTATGGTGCCCTTATAGCAATGTGAGTGAAGTCGATGGCTCCGATTACATTTGGAAATCAGCTAATCACTGCGAATTGCAGTTTAATGTTGGCCTGCTCACCAACAGTGAAGAGAAATTTTATGTACCTGGGTGACACCGATTCAGACCGTTCCATACAGCTGGAACCAAGGGCATTCTAGCTGGCCATCTAAACATTAGAAACATACTGTCTAAAAGTGAGCAAATACATCTGAAACATGGCTTAATCAAAATTCTTTGTCAGCAGCTCTGAATATTCCTGGTTATAACATCTACAGGAAAGACAGGGAGGGATTAAAACAGGGAGGAGTGATGGTCTATATAAAAAGCACATTACAGTGTCTCAAAACCCAGTGGTCAAATTGTAATCTATTTAAATGTTTAGGTCTCAATATCAGCCTTTCACCACAAATGTCCTTTGTTCTGGTTATACTTTACATGCCTCCCTCTGCAGATAACAGCTTTTATGAAAAGTTTGAGAAGCTGTCAAAAGAAAGCAAACTTGATAAAGAAATTATCATTATGGGGGATTCTATCATTATGGGGGATTCTAACATCGACTGGAAGGACAAACCCTCTAGTAAAAAGCCCAAACAAATCACAGACAGGTTTCTAACACAAGTGGTCTGTGGACCAACTAGAATAACAAACTCTTCTAAAACACAAATCGATCTCATATTTACCAATAGGCCAGATAAAGTTGTAAAGTAATTAAATTTGTTAACTGGCTTATTGGACCACAATCTATTTCTTGTTACTAGAAACCTTACCAAAAACCGTGTCCAAAAATGTTTCCAAAAAGAAACTATTACAATTCCTCAAGTAAATATCAAAACTTTGCAGCCAACCAAAATCAATGGGATGACATTTTATCCTTTGTTGCCTATGAAAAAGACAGCCAAATATTTTTTAAAACACTCGGCAGAACTATTAAAGAATTCCCACAAAAAATCAAGCACAAACAACACAAAAACAGTTTACCCTGGGTAAACCCAGACATCATACAACTTATGAAAGAACGAAACCAAGCCTTAAAAATAGCAAATAAAACTAAATCTACTCACAACAGAGGTGCTTCACCCTGTTGAGAAATACAGTTGTAAGATCATTAAGAAAAGCCAAGGCAGAATTCTTTTTTTAATATAATTGAAAAATAAAATGTAAATGCTAAAAGAATATGGAACCAGTTGAGAAAAAAAATAACAGGTGATCACCCTAAAGAACAAAACACTTTCAAAATTAAAATAAATGAACAACAAACAATGTTCCGGTTGTAGCAAAGGCATTCAATCACTACTTTATTGATTCTGTGGCTAACATAGCCAGTTGTTTTACACCTGAGAACTCATACACTCCTTCAATAGACACAAGTCAATCAGTTTTCAGTTTAATAACCATCACAGAATCGGAGGTATCACAAACCATTAAATCACTCAGACCATGTATAGATATTTTTGGTATGTATAATGTGATGCTTAAGGAGCTCAGTACAAGAGTCACACGCCCCATTACCAAAATTATCAATCTGTCCATTACACAAGCATGTGGAACCAGCTGTTGTTGCTCCCATTTTCAAAAGTGGTGACCGTAATTCCATGTCAAACTACAGACCCATCAGTATACTGCCCATAGTGTCTAAGATTGCAGAGAAACTGCCAACAAAAAAACCAAATGATTAACCATGTAAACACTGCACCTCCACCCTGCAGTTTAAATTAAGACCCAGTTACTGTAATGTAATTAAGACAGTTACTGTGTGTTTGTGTGTGTGTGTGTGTGTGTGTGTGTGTGTGTGTGTGTGTGTGTGTGTGTGTGTGTGTGTGTGATGTGTTTTAAAGGGAGTCTTGCAACTGTAAGACAAGAGATTACTGTACAGCCACATTCTAGACTTCTATTGGGGTCTAAATATGTATTTTAGTTGTTTATCTGTGGACACTTTATTAGGTACATCAAGGCAATACCTTTTTAAACCACTTTTTTCATCAATACTGCTGTAATTCTTAGTGACATATTATAGTATTTCACATTGGCGCGGGTGGAGCCTGTACTGTTGTATGTGTTTTAGTTTCTCTTTAGTTTGATTGGTACAAACTCAATCATAATATCAATCTCCTTCATTAGTTATCCAGCTGCATGTTCTTCCCAATTAGCAATGTATTAGTAAAAATCACTGGAGTTTTGTATTACGGAGTTTACAACGTGTGTTTCATCTAAAAGATATATTTTGGCCAGTTATTCCAACTTGAAATGTGCATATTGTCACAGAAAACGACCAATGTACATTAACCCTCGATGAGAACGCATATTTTGGTAATTTTCACCTCTTTTTACAAGCATAAGTTTTGTCAGGAGACACTCGGCGTGTAGCCTATTTGTGCCAATAGACATTCCAGCCCTAAATCACATTAAATATGTTCTGAGGGAACTATTTTGTAAAACCAAAATATGGCAAATATGAATGTATGAGAGGGTCAATTACGTTTGTAGGGAACTAAATTGAACACTCGAATAACGTTCAATATTAGAAGATCCTGACGTAGCATGTAAATACCATAGTTTTTGCTAGGGCGGAGGTCGGGGATGGTGGATGGGCGTATAAATCTGCGACTTGCATGCCAGTGTTCGCGAGTTCAAATCCAGACCGGCACTTTGTGTGTTTTGTTCTACTTTGCTTGCGTCATGCAGACACGCAATTGTAGGTTTTTGTAATGTTAACCCTAAGCTTAATTCTAACCTTAACCTCAGTAACGTCATATCTAACCTTAACCGTTAGTAACCTCATGCCTAACCGTAACCGTTAGTAACCTCATGCCTAACCTTAACCGTTAGTATCCTCCTACCTAACCTTAACTGTGAATGTTGCAATATAATTTTGAACGCTATGGAATGTATGGAATGTTCTCGCATAAATCCGCTAAACGAAATGTACCGGAGCAAAGTAATTCAAGTACAAATATAGCCTAATAACAAAATGTGCAGTTCAAACGTAAAAACACCCTAAATAGGTTGGCATAGAACATAATTTAGGTTTTCAAAATAGTTTCCTGAGAACGTAATTTGGGAGAAATTCTGAGATTTACGGTTGGACATTCACTGTGAACACATGCATTTCTTCTCCATTTATCTCCATTAATTACAGTAGCATTACTAGGAGTCAAAAACAGTTTTATTCTGTAACTGTATGTTTAACTTATTTTGTTTAATATTTATTATAGTTAAATACTTATTATTTATTTATTTATTTATTTAAACTTGTTATTTTATTATCCCAAACTGGTAATTTTAAAGAGACAGTGCACAATTTTCCAAAAAATACATCTCAATTGAAAAACACTGTGTTCTTTGCAGTAAATAAGGACTATAAAACATGAAGTATATTAAATATCCATTTTATTCAAAAAACCACTTTACATTATCAGTTAAGTTTTTTTTTCAG
The DNA here is from genome assembly GCA_016801145.1 of Umbra pygmaea. NCBI lineage: Eukaryota > Metazoa > Chordata > Actinopteri > Esociformes > Umbridae > Umbra > Umbra pygmaea. The sequence goes on along the minus strand of JACXGM010003018.1, from coordinate 24,808 downwards.
GGCACAACATGTGAAATGTAGCTATGAGGCAATGCATGCAGTGCTCTCTGCTGAACCTTTTTCCTCCCCATCCCAATACCATCTCAAAGTCCAATTTCAACCATCCCAAACATAATTCATATATTCATATATGTTATGTTGTAATATACCAACATTACTCTAAAACATTTGTACTTTGAAATTGATTTCTGTAGTTTTTGCAGATTTGAAGCAAGCAGACTTACACTAGTGTTTAATGGTTTGGGCAGTGTTGGGAAAGTTCACATTCTACATGTACTAGTTCATAGTTCAGTTCACAAATTTTAAAATGAACTAGTTTAGTTTATATTTCATACTTCAAATTTGTTTTTTTTCCATATGTTGCTGCAAGCTATCATTTTTCAAAATTATTGCCACAGCCCATATAGAACCACAGACAACAATTATTTTTCTATTTTTCTATGCGTCAGATTTCAACTTCATATCCAATTTTGAATCCTTATCCAACCAGGGTTTACAGTACTTTGGCATTGAGGGAAAAGCATTTCCCCATTGTTGCTTTAACGCTTTGTTGCTGTCCGTTCAGTCCACACTAGTAGCAGCTACAAATTTCACCCCTACAGTATATTCTTAAAAACATGAGGAAAAATGAGCTGCTTGAATGGAATTATTTAATGAGGAAAATGTTTTACAATTTCTATAATTTTCCATTTGAAATTCCATTTCAGTACATACTAAAAAGTTATTCTGGAATCCTGGAATAATATAACAGGAAGGTTCAACAAAAAACTTACATGAAAAGTATATATATATACAGTATACGAGCCTATATACTTGAAAGGCTACCTGGGTGGCACTGCTTCATTTCAATGTGCAGTTGTAGGTTTCCTGTGGATGTGAGTGCAGTGCATATTTTCTTTTTAAAGGATGGCGTGCAAAGTTTGTTCCGAAATGTACGATTTTTCCCATCCTCACCATCCTTGTCATAAAACTAATTTAAATCATCATACAACGCCGATCCTTGCTTTTTGATCGCCTACATGCTGCTGTCACCTTCATGCTGCTTTTTGTTTTGAAGACTCATGTGGTGTGACACTGGTGGCTGGTGATGCCATTGCCAGTTGACAACAAGAGGTGTTTTTTCCACTATATATTAAGGCCTTTTTAGTGTTTTTAAGCCGGGTTTTCGCCTGGAAGGCTCTATAGAAATCGGGCACCCAATTGAACGAAGTTAAACTATCGTTCAATGAACGCGTTCAGGCACAACAGTCACTTTTTTTTTCTTAATTTTTTTCTCCCTCCCAATTCCCCCTAATCCTGCTTGCTCTTGGCAGCTCTGCAACATTTTAGCCAGATCTGTGATATGGCGAGTTCATCTGTGATATGGCGAGTTCATCTGTGATATGGCGAGTTTATCCAACCACACATTGCACAAAAATGCCATCAATGGCTACAACTACAGTTTTTTAGATGGAATGTTGTGAAAATCGCTCGAGTGATGGCTCAAGTGCAATAAAAAAATATGTTTATCAAAAATTCAGGGTCAGGCCTGATCAGTCCCTGGATGGAGACCAATCCCATCGCTTCCCTCTGGTCTAAAGATACCTTGTACTGTACATTGAATAACATATATCTTTACTTATTTATTTTTATTTTGTTGATCCTCGTATGCTTCACTTTGCGATTGCATTCTCTTGTTCTAAACTTTTACTATCCACTCTGTCTAGCGGAAAACAGATTTAAAAGCATTACTCCTCTTGTCCTCTTGCAATCAAGTCACTTAAAGTTTTTTGACAGGATAAAATAGCTAAAGTTTTGAAAACAGGAACAGTGACATCTAGAAAAATAATTGTGCATAGGCATAAAGATAAGGACGAATAGAAAATATTAATCATGTAATCACCCAACAGTTAATTGGAAACCAACTAAAATAATTATTGTTCACGTCTCCAGAGAGTGGTTAACCGATAACTTCAATCTGAGACTGATTACTCCTTAAAGATGTATTACTTTGATGTAATGTGTTGTGAATATGCTTTATATTTTTAATGTGAGCTGTTATTGTTTGGCACTGTTTCATATTATTGTAAATATAGCCAACATAAGTTTTTCATAAATATAGCACTGTCAAATTGATGGAATGGCAATCAACAATCAAACAACCTTTCTTTTTAAAGGTTGACAACTATTAGAAAATGTTGGAGTGTTTTACGCTACAAGAATTAAACATGCAGGATCTTTCTTAACTTCTTTCTTTTCTTTTTCTGTATATATTCCAAGACAAATCCCTGTATGCATCATTTACTGTACTGTATATTGTTTAGGCTATTGTATTGTTAACATAGAGCTATACTTTCAGTAATAGGTACAGTAAAATGTATAATATATTGCATTTGCATTTGAAATTTGTATAAAGAGCATTTTGCACACATACTAGGGTTGTTACATGTTTAAAAATATTAATGGCATGTACATTCCAAGATTGAAATGACTCACTCTCCAAATAGAGTTAACTAAGTATCTGTATTAGCTTGCCCAATCTAAATGTAAATTATTCCAACACAGTTTATGTAGACACACATTTTTGCTAAATTTGAATGTCTTATCTATCGTGTTTCTATAGATTTTATAGATCATCCTGGAAGAAAATCTGCTTTGTTCTCTTTCGACTGTTTCCCAACCCTTAGGATTGGTATTTGCCACACAGCCAGGTCAATCAATGTGTGGATAGAGGACCACTCAATTAAGATTCTGTTATGGCCACCCCAATCTCCAGACCTGAACCCCATTGAAAACCTCTGGAATGTGATCAAGAGAAAGATGGATAGTCACAAGACCAAGCATCTTGATTGTTTGCACCAGGAGTTGCATCAAGTCACCCTATACCAATATGAAATACTGGTGGAGAGCAAAGATACATCAAAGCTCTGATTGAAAATCAGGGTTATTCCACCAAATATTGATTTCTGAACTCCTCCTAAGTTTACATATTATTATTGTGATGTTTAAAAATAAATGTTTTATTTTTTTGTATTATCTGAGGTCTTATAACACTCTAGATTTTCTGTTATTTTGACCAGTTGTCATTTTCCGCAAATGAATGCTCTGATCCACAATATTTCTATTTGGAATTTGGAAGAAATGTTTTCAGTATTATGGAATGAAACAAGAAATTTGAATTTTATCCAAACACATACAGTACTGTGTTATGGCTACATATTCTACCTATGGCTTTGATAGCTGTGATTCCCCTACTGTGGAACAATCACTCTTGCGAAGAGGGAGTCACATCCCTGCAGATTGCTCCGGGTTTTGGAAGCGCTGTGCAATGGAGGTTGTCAAGATTTGTTGTTGACACATTGTGAGCTCCACATAAAATATTTGGATTAAGCAATTTAAAAAAGTTGTAAGGCATTTCCAACCGATTCTGTTGGACCGGCAAAAGAACGGCGGTGGTGTAATTCTAAAGGCTTATCAGGATTCAATCCCTCTCCCTGTTATTGGTGACATGATTCCTGGTGACAAGGAGCTACGCACACCTTTGCTCAGAATTGTAGTTGGAAGGTTGCCTGTTCGATTGCCGACATTGCCAAATGTCATTTTGTCCTTGGGCAAGATACTTAAATCTAAACTGTTTTCCAGGGGGATGTTCCTGTACTTTCTACTTTGGATAAAAAACATCTGCTAAATTACTAAATTGTACAAAGTGTAAAATGTAGATAGGAGCATCAACTGGTGTACTGGTGAATGGATAGAACAAATAAGCCAATAAATGGAAGGTTTTGCAAAGGGATTTCATCCTCCCATGTGAAAGTATTTTGAGTATTTGGATGCAGTTTTGCCCATCCCTGCCAATGACCTTACAATACGTTTGTCTGGACTTTGAGTGGGCAAAATTCTCAGAGAAAGAATATACAGGGCACCATAGTATACAAATGGCACTATTCAGTGAAAGGGGGCAGTTGTTCCCCAGTGAAAAGGTTTACTTCACATCTATCTTCATTCCATGTGGGAATTAATGGATCAACTCCAATATGATTATTACTGTTGCAAAAGACTGGGCTTAGATTCACACATTTTATGTTTAATTGCCTCAATATTACTGCTCCAATCTAAGCACATAGTGTGCTTTCAGCTCAAGCAGGAGTGGGTGAGGAGGCAGCCTGTGCATTCTGAATAGCTCTAGGAGACTGTTGGAATGGCCAGACGCTCCAAATGGAAGCTGCCCCAAAGCCAACACATTTTGGTCTCTCACTGTTCCAACTATTCCAAAATGAAGTATCCTCTATTGTGCTATATACAGTACTTTGATCAATTATCTACAGAAATAATGGACAGATGATGTTTGTTATTCTGAAGTAATCTATCTACATTCTGAAGTAATATATACAGTTGTGCTCATAAATATACATACCCCTGGCATCATTTGTGAAATTTTCTGAAAATGACTGACAAATGCAGAAAATGTATCTTTTATTTATGGTTAGTGGTCAAGTGAAGCAATTTATTACCACATACAGTGAACACGATAGTTCATTGGACAGTGACCATTTGTCTGTTAAAGTGGTCCTGTACTGAGCACTTTGAGTTCGAAAGGATGCACTGCCAATGCGGTTGACGTTCAAACTGTAAGCTTTGAGGCAGCGGCGGTTGGTGGATCTTAATTGGGGAGGGCGGGCTCATGTTACGCTGGGGACCGGAGCGAATGGAACGGTGCGCAACACACCAATACCATTCCGTTTCCTCCAGTTCGGACAGTACTATGAGCCAGCGCCCCAAATTAAGATCCACCGACCGCCGCTGCTTTGAGGGTATATTCATACACATCGGATGAACTGTTTGGAATTGGCAGAATTGGCAGGATAAAAAAACAACATTGGAAAGTTTAACCTAATGTGGTAATAGTTTATATTTGGTCATATAGCCTTTGCATGCAATGACTGCTTGGAATCTGTGCTGCATCAACATCACCAGACGCTGGGAATCTTCTTGGTGATTCCCTGCCAGGCCTTTACTGTTGCCATCTTCAGTTCCTGCTTGATTCTGGGACTAATTGCCTTCAGTCTCCTCTTCAGCATGTAAAATACATGTTAACAATTATTACTTAATTCTACATTCTGTTAAACTGTCCAATGTTTTTAGTGCACTGAAATGGGGGGACCACGTACAAAAGTTGTCATTTCTAAATGGTTCATCTGATGTGTATGAATGCACACTCAAATTAAAGCTGACAGTCTGCAATTCAACCTCATTGTCATTAAATCCGTTCAAACTCAAAATGCTAGAGTATTGGGCTAAATTAACAAAGAAAATGGTCACAGTCCAATGAATTGTGGCACTCACTGTAATTGTGTGTGCCCTTTTTAAATTATTATGATTACTGAAATCACCCAAGTGGTCCTGATCGAAAGTTTACATACTCTTAAATGATTGGCCTGATAATATACACACAAGTTGTCACACACACATTTTTAAATGGCTATTAAGGGTAATTTCCCACACCTGTGACTTGATTGTAATTAGTGTCTGTGTATAAATAGTCAATGCATTTTGCAGCTCTTGAGAGAACCCTGCACATTTCATCCAGCGCTGCAAGGAAAAAACTGTCAAAGGACCTGAGAGAAAGGGTAGTTAAACATCACATGAGGAAAATAATATAAAAATATATCTAATACCAATCAGATCTGTTCAAATGCGGATTAAAAAAGTGGGAAATTAGAGATTCTATTGATACCAACCCATGGTCACTTAGACCAATGAAGATTTCAGCAACAGTTTCCAGGAAAATTGGTCATGATGCAAAGAAAACCCCACAAACAAATTTTGCTGACAATACAGGCTTCTCTGCAAAGAAAGCGGTGTGGCTCTTTTACGATGCACAGTAAGGAGTACTGTACTTGAACAAAATTAACTGCTCTCTCTAGTTGCCAGAAGAAAGCTGTTACTGTGCCAATGTAACAAAACAGCCCACTTACAATATGCCAAACAACACCTAGAGAAAAGTTTATGGTCACAAACATAAATGTGGTGTTTGGAGAGAAATCAACAGGGCCTTTGACGAAAAGTACACCGTCCCTACTGTGAAGCACGGAGGTGGATCTCTGATGTTGTGTGAGCTTCAGCGGCTCAGGGAATTTAGTCAATTGATGGCAAGATAAATGCAGCATGTTATCAGAAAGAAATTGAGGACAATTTCAAGTTCAACTTCAAGTTTTATTAATTTGTCAAATGTAAAGAAGAACTGTAATTTCATGCCGTTGTTCAGTAATGCAGCTTATAACAGTGACATCTACAAAGAATAAAGAAGTTAATTGGTGAAAGGAGAGTATCAACATATATACAGTCTGTACATGTAAACAATATCCTCAAAACCATACTGTGATGTTTAATTAGTACACAAAGTTTCACCAACATTTTGTCAATCAATATTGTTACTGAATTGTAATTTGCAGAGGTTGTAGTTAAATATTCACCAGTGACTAATATATATATATACACCGATCAGACCTAACATTCAGACCTAGCATTGGTTCACCGCTTTTCCTTCCTTGAACCACTTTTGATCGGTACTGACCACTGCAGAGCAGTGCTTTTTCATTTTGTACACAAAGTGTGTAAATGTTAGAAGCAAGAGAAATGGGCAAGTATAAGGATTTGAGGGACTTTGACAAGGGCCAAATTAATGTTCTTGTGTGATACTAAACACACTTTGGACACTTTTTGTTGTTTAGATAATCATTTTAAGAAGCTTTAAATGTAATTGTTAACATACAGTTGCAATAAAAAAATATACTCCCAATGCAAATCGGGTTTAGTTTCAACATTTAGACTGTCAGCCATGAACAAATCAAACAAAAGCAATTGAAATAATCCAACACAACAAATGCATCAAGTGGGTTCCACAAATCGAAAATAAAATGCAAGTCATTATGACTTTTCCAGTCTCAACATTATTCAACAGCCTGAATATAATCCCTCACAACAACACAAGTATGCAAAACCAGTGGTGTCTCAAGTGCACACCTTAAGCAACTAATAAAGTACTCCATTAGTTGCACCAGGTGTGATAGAGCTGAAACACGTTAATTAGCTGAACTGGCTAGGGGTTAGTGTAGAATAATTTAATAATGCCCTTGTGCAGTGATTTTATGGAAATATGCTAATATTACAGTTATGGGTCATGTTAGAAAAGGCATTGTCACTAAATTTATGTTTTAGGGTATTTCCAATCCAAAGATCAATAGGTTGGATTATATTTGGAACAGTATTTACAAAGGATATATGAATTGGATCAAATATTCAGAAGTGTCTATTATAATGATTTATTTCTATAAACACGTTTGATATATTATGAAAGATTTGTATTAACCTGGGAAAGATGAGACAAATAGTGTGCAAATATGAGTCTCTCAGAATAATGTACAGCCGGAATGCATAAATTGAATGACGTTTAAAATATTTAAGCCACAGGACAGATTAGTTAGTGTCAGGGATGCCAGTAGGATGGTGGGAAAGGGTGTCAGGTTTAAATCTAAAGAAACTAACCCTAACTAACTAATCCTAATGGAGAAAGTTAGCATGTTGTCCAATGGCTAGCATTCTCCAAGAGTAAGGGAGAGAATGACACTACTAAACCTTCCTTCCAATAGCACAGCCCACCTGAATAAGATGTTACTCTCTTGTCAAATTTAATATTTTATTGTGTATCCTTTTTACTGTATGTATTCTTTTATTAATATGACTGTATTGCGGAAATGTGGCACACAATTTTCACTGTACATGCAATAACATCTGTGTCTCTTGTACATGTGACAATAAACAAATTGAAAATAAACCAACTAAACGTTATAATGAATAATGTGTTCATATTGTAGTATATACAGCATAAACATACAGTAGATGTTTTTAAATCATTATGGTTACTTACAATACATTTTACATTGCTTAAAAGTAGAGTGGAGTATTCAGAAACAAGTGTCAAGTCAATAAATACAATTTTATGAATGGCTCATTAGGCTGTTTACAGTGAACTGAGCAAAGTTGTGTAAGCAATATAGTGCAATAGGAGGACTGAAACCTGTAAAGGAAAACATTTCCTGGAAGGGAAAAGCTATTGCACAAAAAAAGGTTTTTGATAAATACAGTACTTTTTATGATAATATTTACTCCTGTTGCAGACATTATCATAGTAAATTACATAGGTTTAAGTTATTAATTAATTAATTAATATGTAATCTTATATTAGTCTAATCAACATTTTTTTATAAACATTTTGCAAAATAACAATTACACTATAATCCTACTTTTTTATACCTTCTTAGGATACTGTCAAAAAGACAGAATCTCCTGTGAAATTTAAATGTATGCACAATATCTTCAAAACATTTTATAAAGCCACAAATTAACTCACATATTACTGAAAAAGGGGCCATAAGGTCTGTGTTTAGTTGGTACAGTAGTCATACACTCAAAAAAATAAACATCCTCTCACTTTCAACTGTTGTTATTGTCAGCAATCTTAACATATGTAAATATTTATATAAACATAAAAAGTTCATAACCTGAGTAAGTTTCACAGACATGTGACTAACAGAATTTGAATAATGTGCTCAGTCCAATGATGCTGTGACACACTGCCCCAGACCATGATGGACCCTTCACCATGAAATCAGTCCCACTCCATAGTACAGGCCTTGGTGTAACGCTCATTCCTCCAATGATAAATGTGAGTCCGATCATCACACCTGGTGAGACAAAACAGTGACTTGTCAGTGAAGATAACTTTTTTCCAGTCCTGGTCCAGTGAAGTTGGGTTTGTGGCCATAAGTGACATTATTACCGCTGATGTCTGGTGTCAGTATCTGTTCAACTGTTGTTACCTTAATTGCATTCCATCTGTAAGCCATTGGTGTCTTAGTGACAGTTCCACAGGTGCATGTTCATACGTTATTTTTTGTCATTGAACAAACATGGAAAACATTGTTTAAACCCACTACAATGAATATCTTCAACATAATTTGACTTTTTACAAATTATCTTTAAAATATTGTGTCCTGTGTTCTTTTTTGCTGAGTTTAAAGTATGCAATTTAATAGTGCATATTGATATTGCGTATGCTATAAAAGCACTTCTGCGTTTCAGTATGATGTTGCAAAGCCTCTAATTAAACCAGAGGAAAGGTCATGCATGTTTACTGTTTACAGACTGTTGTAGGCTAAAGCATGACAAAGACAACATGGATTTTTTTGCTATTTGAAACCTTTGAGTGATTATGGCTGATACTGTATGTGTAACAGTACCTTGGCTTTCACCATCAGTTCAATTGATTCCTCAGACATTGTGCAGTAGCCACACTGTAAAAAAAGTTCATGTTGCAACCATTTTAAAATAGCTCTGAAAATAATGTTAAAAAACTGGTTAGCTATTGTGTGTGTGTGTGTGTGTGTGCGTGCGTGCGTGCGTGCGTGCGTGCGTGCGTGCGTGCGTGCGTGCGTGACAATACTGACAATTCATCTAACTATAAGATTTATATGCAACTATGAAATACTGTGTGACAATGGTGAGTGGCATACACTGCAGCTTTTTATCACATTTCATCAATGTGGATATGCAAGATGCAACACTAGTGAAGTTAACCACCATTCAAACATCAATCTGTCGCTACACAATACAAAAAATCACTGTCTGGAAACAGTTGCACCACTTTTTATAAAAGGTAGGTAAAGCTTGCTGCTCTTTTTGTGTGTTGTGGCTCTGTTTCACACAGCACAACGAACAGCTCTTTCACTTTCTATACAGTGGCAATAAAAAGTATGTGAAACCTTTGGAATTACCTGGAATTTCGAGTAAATTCTGCAAGAAAATCAAGTCACAACATAAAAAAACACATTCTGCTTAAAATAATAATAACATAACAATAATAAACACTGCACCAATCTGGACAACCGCTAGACCATTTTCATATAGTTTTGTTTATCTCTGAAAATATATCATACAATAATGGTAAGTTTGAACGAACAGCAATTGAATAGAACATTATTGAAGCCAAGATTCTGTGAAGCTGAAAGTAAACATTGCCATTGCTTTTTCTGGAGTTTTAAGTCTTCCATTTTCATTAGGTTTGTTTGAGTAACTATATTTGAAAGCAAAAGAAATGAAAGAGCAGAACTATTACTTTCCACTTAAAAAGAGTTGCCTCCGCTTAGCAGTTTCATGGACTTGGCTTAATCTGACTTCATCCTGATGGAGTCCTTTGTCCTACAAATTCAAGAGGATGATTTAGCTCAGGTAAATGAAATTCAAAATGTGCTTGCATTTCAACTGTTAACCAAGATATACATTAACAAGCAGCATCCACTGCATTGTGGCTGTCTCCTCAGGTGCCAAATACACACGTGGTTCTGTACGTGATTCCTCCAATTTGCTTTGATTGCATCTGGGACAGCTGCTGGTCCCCTAGGTCTGTTATGGATACAACTGATTCAGTGGCTTGCTAATGTGCATGCACTCAAATGCCTCGGGTCACCTACGTCAGAGGATCAAAAATGTTCCTGTAGTGTCTCAGGGCACCAGCCCAATGCAAATATATGTGGCCACTGTTTTCAACGCAGTCACATCCCTTGAGGTGATTACAACAAAGGCATCCATCATGAGCTGGTGGGCTGACGTCTCAGCAAATCTAGTGTGGTCAGTGACCCAAAACAGCCAGCACCATTACCTGAAACTACTCGCTGTGTTTCTATCACTACCATATTTTCGTCTGGGACTGTTGGGTCTGAATTTACCGGCAGTCAAATGTAAATTGATTGCACACCCCCAGGGGTACACCCCATGTCTATGCGTTTGCCGCATCTGGATGGTTTCTAAATGTAGTGCACAGATTTGGCTCTGATACTGGATGTGCTCTGTTTGAAACCCTTTGAACCATTGGAGTCTGCATTGCTCCATGTGTTATTATTGTCCCTCCTGTACTGAATTTGCTGTTGGTGATTCCCAAGTGACAGTTTGCCCAAATGCAGCCTTCGTGGCCAAGTCATGTCCAATGTCAACCTGAGCCTTTGGTTTTTTCTTTTCCTTTTTACCACTTCTGGTCTTCAGGAGGGGCAATATGGATTACATAACCAGTGCCCTGTGGGGTTTATAAAGGACATACATTGAACAAATCTGGGGTTTCTGGCTGTGTGACCAGCTCTTTGTCTGCATTGCCAAACAAGCTTGGGGTAGAGTGCTGTCTAAGCAGCAATGTCACTGAATTGTCCTTAGCATTTGACAGCAAAGGGCAAGGGTTGCCTAACTGCGTTAATGCTTACGCTATATTGGGAGCTGTTTAAAGGGTTGACTGTGGCAAATATGTGTGCTGTGGAGAGCTTGGCATCAACTCACATGTTGTGCCTTAATGTCACAAATCCCAGCCTAGCTCATAGTGTTGTTTCAGCTGGAAGAGGCACAGTGGAATAGTCAGCCATTTTATTCCCCAATGTTCTAGGGGACTGCAGTTGCAATGCAAGATGCTTTCCCTTGGGTAGGCTGCAGTGGACTGTTACTAAACAGAATGTTTACTACAGTATTTTACTGTTCAATTCCACAGTTTGTAGTTGACATTTATGTATTTCTATGAAGATATCAGAAAATACTTTTTTTTGACAAGGTATATCCAGCTCAGCAGTGTACCAAGGACAGAGCCTGGCCCATTGACTTATTTTCAATATTTTTATTTTTCAATTGTGTGTTAGCTAATGCTTGATTACTTTTAATAACATAAATTAATTCCCTAAGCTTACTGATAAACCAATCAGAAGATGTTTTTGTGTCTTACAATGGTAATTATACAACATTTCCGCATGATATGTTTAGAATCTTTACATATAATCAATTAAAATCACACCAATATCCTGTATGTTCAAATTCAAATGATCAGAATATCAAGCTAGCAGCATCAATTATAGCTAATTTAATTTCTCAGGTTACAGAGTTTGTGTCAGGGCTCAGGCTGTGGCAGGTGTCAATTATTACTTGATTTACTGATTGTTAGGTGTGCAGCTTCTCCTGGACAATGACATCATATTCCACCTATCACCTGTCTTGTTTTCTGTTCACAAGTCTCAGCTGTCAGTAATTAATGAATTCATTAGTGTATTTAGTTCCTGTGTTTTCCTTAATGCATTATCCGTCATTGTTCATCTGTGCATGTTACTCTCTCCGTAAAGCTTACGTTCTACTAGTCTTAGTCACTAGTTTCCATTTATTTTGCCCTGCGCTGTAGTTCTTATGTTGGTATTACTGTTGCCAGCGTTAATATTTAGACAGTATTTCATGTTCGTGGCGAATTACAAGTAAACAGCAATTCACTATTTCTGTTGACTCCTGCGTTCTCTCCACCATACTCCAATGTTACAGGTTGTGCTACTTCAAACAAACTTTTGGAAAGGTTGTTCTTTTTTATTTGGAATGAAGAATGTAAGTAGTATATTGATTATTATGTTCCCTAATATCTTAGTTGTACTCATGTTAAATCAATAGTACTGTAGAGTGCACAGCTCTTCCTTCTTGTATGTTTCAATTACTTGCTTGTATGTAACAGGTCTTTCCACATACAGTCATATGCAAAAGTTTAGGTACCCCTGACAATTTCCAAGATTTTAATTTATAAATACTTGAGTGTTTGGATCAGCAATTTTATTTTGATATATCAAATAACTAAAGGACACAGTAGTATTTCAGTAGTGAAATTAGGTTTATTGGATGAACAGAAAATGTGCAAAATGCATCAAAACAAAATTAGACAGGTGCATACATTTGGGCACCCCAACAGAAATATCACATTAATATTTAGTTGAGCCTCCTTTAGCAGAAAGAAATGCTAAACGCTTCCTATTGTAAAACCCAGCCCAGTGTGGGCTGGCGTTAACAGGAACTGAGACTGGACTTATGAAGGCATATTGCTTGTTTTGGTTTATTTTGTGTATATCAATGCATTGCATGGTGTTTTACGTTTTCAATTAGTATTGTGTAATATCCCTTTGTGTTGTGTGACACCTCTCTCTAGTTTGGGTTGTTGCTACGATAGGGTTTAGGTTAGGTGAGGCTGGTAACTTGTAGATCGGTTTGATTGATGATTGCGCGCAGCCATGTTCTATTAGTTAGGTTAGCTTCTGTATATAAGCCCAGACTAGAGAGAGGTGTTGATCGTTATTGTAATGTCGCAGGTGTAATATGTTGCTTGGTGTGTTTTAAGACGGTCCGGGAGCTACTGCAAGTGTTGAGAAGTGAGTCCTTTAAAGTTCAGAAGTATATTCATACGCTCGTTACTTATGTTAGCTAACAGTGTTTCGTGCCACTGTTTGAGAGCATGTAAGCTATATATGTGTATAACCTATGTGCACTCGCTTGAGGTGTACCCTATATTTTTGTATAAATCAGTGTTTAAAAAACTACGTTCATTTCATCCTGGGTCTCTCTCCCTCCTTTACACTTGTGACATCTATAGCCTATTCCTGGAGATCTACTGCCATGTAGGTTCTCCAACCGTTGTTGTGGGCAACATATGTTAGCTTTCCTTTAGCTAATTATTAGAATAAGGTGTGCTAAATTGGGGTTGAAGTGAGAACTTAACAGTAATGACAATGGTAGATCTCCAGGAACAGGGTTGCACAACCCTGCTCTACATTATTCTCAAGTATCTGCTGATATTGAGTGGAATCAATGCGACACTCAACTTAAACAAGATTCCCACTACCGGGACTGGCCACACAGCATGATGGAACCTCCACAAAATTGTACTGTGGGTAGCAAGTGTTTGTCTTGGAACACTGCTATTTTGCCGCCATGCATAACGACCCTTGTTATGATGCCCCAAATAACTCCATCTTTGTTTCATCAGTCCACAGCACCTTCTTCCAAAATGAAGCTGGCTTGTCCAAATGTTCGTTTGCATACCTCAAGCAACTCTGTTTGTGGCGTGTGTGCAGAAAATCCTTCTTCCGCATTACTGTCCCATGCAGGTTCTTGTACATAGTGTGCTGAATTGTTGAATGATGCACAGTGACACCATCTGCAGCAAGATGATGTTGTAGGTCTTTGGAGGTGGTCTGTTGGCTGTTTTTGATTGTGCTCACCATCCTTTGCCTCTGATATTTTACTGCCCCTTTTGGTCTTAATAAGAACTGTGCCTGTGGTTTTCCATTTTCTCACTATGTTCCTCACAGTGGACACTGACAGCCTAAATCTCTGCGATTGCTTTTGGTAGCCTTCCCCTAAACCATAAAGTTGAACAATCTGTTTTCAGGTAATTTGAGAGTTGTTTTGAGGACCCCATGTTGACACTCTCCAGTCATGGAGAACAACAACTTGCAATTGGCCACTTTAAATACCTTTTCTCATGATTGGATGCACCTGTCTATGAAGTTCAAGGCTTAATGAGCTCACCATACCAATTGTGTGTACCAATTAATCAGTGCTAGGTAATTACAGGTATTCAAATCAATTCCATCATTTTGCCCCACGAGGCAGGTTTTTTGTCTCATTTTCCTCCCTTCCCTATTCCTTCTAACACTTGCCTTGTCGGCAGCTCCGCAGGATAATGAGGGGCGAGCACATGGTTGTTTGGTTCGAGGTCAAGGTGCAAAGGACCCTAGAGTTATTACTCTGAACCATCACTAACGGTAAATTTGAAGTATTTGTGCTACATTGTCTGTTTCCTTGATGTGTGAAGAAATCTGATTTATTTTTCTAATTCTCAATATTCAGCAGCCACATTCTAGATTTATTAGTTGTGGACTTTGATAATTTGTCAGTTCAATCAGTCAGAGGGTAAAAAATAGTAAACATCATATAGAATGTTTGGGTTGAAAAGGGGGGTGGAAACCAACCGTAAATCTCAGAATTTGTCCCAAATTACGTTCTCAGGAAACTATTTTGAAAACCTAAATTACGTTATATGCCAACATATTTAGTTTTTTTACGTTTGAACTGCACATTTTGTTATTAGGCTATATTTGTATTTCAATTACGTTGCTCCAGTAAATTTGGTTTAGCGGATTTATGCGAGAACATTCCATACATTCCATAGCGTTTGAAATTATATTGCAACATTCACAGTTAAGGATAGGTAGGAGGATACTAATGGTTAAGGTTAGGCATGAGGTTACTAACGGTTAAGGTTAGATATGACATTACTGAGGTTAAGATTAGAAATGAGGTTAGGGTTAACATTACAAAAACCGACAATCGCCTGTCTGCATGACGCAAGCGATGTAGAACAAAACGCACACAAAGTGCCAGTCTGGATTTGAACTCGCGAACACTGGCATGCAAGTTGCGGATTTACACGCCCATCCACCATCCCTGACCTCCGCCCTAGCAAAAACTATGCTATTTACATGCTACCTCATGATCTTCATATGTTCATATTTAACGTTATTCGAGTGTTCAATTTAGTTCCCTACAAACGTAATTGACCCTCATACGTTCATATTTGACATATTTCAGTTTTACAAAATAGTTCCCTCAGAACGTATTTAATGTGATTTAGGGCTGGTGGAAACGGGGGTCCGTGTGGCGTAGTGGGCAGTGCATTTCACAACAGTTTTCTTGATTTATACATGTAGTCAGTCTGAGACCAATGTCTCTTTTCTAGCTGAGTTCTGTTCACAGAAATCCTAATAACATACAACCATATAAGAAACAATATAGAAGCACAGTTACACAAAACAATTTACAATCAAACATAGTATGTTCGTTTGAAATCGCTTTACATTTTCCAGTAGAAACCAAGACATCAATTTGAAGGTTTTTTGTAACTTATTCCATGAATGAGAGGCATGGTACACAAAAGCAGTTTTACCCAGATCAGTATGTACCAGTGGAACCTCTAAAGGTAACCAGAATTTGGAAGAGGATTTATAGCCTCAAATACTTTGAGTAAATTTCGAAGAGAGATCATTTGGTAGTTTTTGGGATATGGCCTTATAGACAAATATCAGCCAGTGATTGGCCCTCCTGGCATCCAAGCAGTCCCATCCAACCAAAGAGTACAGTGTACAGTGATGCTTGCTAAACTTGGCACCAGTTCTAAAATGAAGTGCTGCATGATAGACCGCATCCAAAGGCCTAAACACCGAAGCTGATGAATACATAAACAAAAAGTCCCCACAATCAAGCACAGACAAAAGTAGCTTCAACAACTTCAAGTCTATGCTTAAATGACAAATTTTAATGTTCAACTTTTCTTTTCATATTTGTAACATGTTATCTGAAAAAGATGTTCATCTAGCCAGATACCAAGATATTTGCAGTAAAAAAAACAATCTTCACCAACCACAACACACACGCACCCCGCTGTGCATTAAACAGCTTTAGGCACATCAACACAGCATCATCATTAGGGCTGAACTGATTAATCGACATTATCGACAACATCGACCATAATAAATTATCTACAAGTCGTTTGATCTCATAGGACCTATTTTAAGTGTCTGCAATAACGTGATTTGACCAGTGCAGCGCTGCAGCACTAGACTATAATGCAGCCCTCCCATATGCAATCCAATAGAGGAAAACAGCACTAAAATGTCAGTGTGCAAACAGAGCAGAACAAGATGCGTGTGGGAAAGTTTCACTAAAGTTCAAACTAAAAATGCTGTCATCTGTAATGCGTGCAAGGCGGAACTGTCTTTCCATGGGAGCACAATGTGCATGCGGTAACATTTAAAAAGGAAACATCCCGGTACAAGAGGAGATGGAAACGGTGAGAAGTGAGTGTGCTCCAGCTGAAACTAAGCAAGATGGCCAGTTAGCGACACCAGTTGATTGAAAATGCATTCTGCAGTATTTCATGCATACCAGTGCTCGAAGTGGGGCAGTACTTACCGGTACGCACTACCCGCACTTCTACATTTTACTCTTAAACTGCTTCCAAAAAATATTGTGGGAGGAAAGGGCTTAAATTGAAGGAAGAAGACCTAATTTAGAAAATGTCCTAGAAATGTGTGAACATAGGGCCTAATTTTAAGAAAAATCTGAGAAATGTGTTTACATAGGGCTGTGGGAACATAGGGCCTAATTTTGGAAACAAATCTTAGAAATGTGGGAACATGGGGCCTAATTTTGGAAACACATCTTAGAATTGTGGGAACATAGGGCTCTGGGAACATAGGGCTGACCCCCTTCAAATGTCCCACCATTGTGAGGTGTCGCTCGGATGCCTGATGTTTGATGACTGCCTTGGTGAAGCTATTAAGGCTGTTAAAACCTGTGGTGTTACATGTTCCCTCACTGGTATTAAAGAGCAAACACGGCCAGCAAAATAGCTTGTTCTGCTCAATGCTAGCTGTAAGCCAGTCATAGCGGTCATAGTTACCCTCAGTTAAGTGCCGCATAAAACCTTTGCTAGCCTTGGTCAGCCCATCAAGCTTAGGTGTAGGGCTTCCTCTTACAATTATTTATAATATAATTATATTTATATATTTTCTACAAACGCACATGAAGGAGATCGGAAAAAGGATCGTTAGGAGGTGTGAAGGCATAGCTTAGTTCACTCCTGGTTCACTCACAACCCGCTAAAAGCTTCAAGCTTCTGTCTATGCATAAAAATTGATTGGCTGATGACACACGTCAGTCAAAGTTATAATCTAATGGGAAATGGCAGCTTTACTGAAAGCCTAACAATGCTAAAAGTGCTGGTCCACGGAGCTGTGATGCGTTTGATGACATGGAAATGCCAGCAACTCAGAAAAAATAACCATATTCTTTCTGGAAATATAATCATAACGTACGGAAAAAGTAATTGATTTCCGATTTCAGTTTAGACACACATTAATTTAATTATAATAGGAGCTTGGTTTCGGTTTCATCCGTAATTTGAGCATGAACTTGACAGACTACCTCGCATTACGTCACTTCCGATCTGTGATTTATAGATGCAGATGTTTTTGTTAATCACAATTTTTAGTTTTTGGCTGTTATACATTTCTCCAATCTAGTTGTTTATCGTTAATGTACACTATTCTACATTGAGGTGTCCAACCTGCAAGTTGCTTTTTAATGAGATTTTTTAAATATCATCTCCAGAGCTGCTCTGCTGAAATGTTTGATCAGTTGTAGATACATTTGCACTTTCACTACGGTTTGCACTCAAGGTTCTTTCAAATAATGAGCCAGCCTCAATAAAATGGAGATTAAAGATCACTTTGTCAGTAATCGGCCATGTGTCTAACATGATCTGTTATAGCAATGAGGAGAAGGAACTGCTCTTCAAGGTTTTAACTAATTTGCAGAATTTAGCTGGATTCCCATGATAGTCGAAACATGTGTTCACACACTTTTCTGATTTAGATTCATGATAGTCACAGGTTCAAGCCTGACTATGGGATATCTGACTTTATCCGGGCCTCCTGCACCAGGCAGCGCAAATTGGCATAGCGCTGCCCGGGATTTGGGTTAGATAAGCCAGATCATCAATCCTGCCACGTCACTCTCCAGTGACTCCTTGTGTCTAGATCGGTGAGTTCAATCACAAAAGTATAGTTGTTGAACATAATCATCCAATGCATGATCCAACTAAAGTCTTCCATGTTGAATTCACATTGCGGAAAGAATCGATGGCTAGGGCGACATGTGGTTGGATGATCCATGTGCATGTCCTTTGCAGTCCCACAGATCTGTGCAGACAGTTGCGGAGATGCCGACAAGGGAATTGGGAAGGGAGGAAAATGGGGGAAAAAATCACCAAAGAAAGGGGAGCTAATCACCCCAAGGATTGAGAGGGATAAGCATCCCTGTGGTAGGCTGGAAAAAATATTACTATTTTCCTCTTCTCCCATTTTCTCCCCTCCCAGTTGTTCTTCTCCAAATTTTCCCCACCAACCCTGCTATATTGGCAGCTCCAAATGCAGGATGGTGAAGGATGCTCACATGGTTCATCCAACCACATGTCACTAAGCCAGCTGATTCTTTTTGCACTGCTCATCCAACACAGAAGCCTTTAGTCAGATCATATATGCGATGATTACGCTCATCAACTATACTTTTGTGATTGACAATTTACAGGTGCCTGATCTGCACACGGAGTCACTGGAGAACTATGTGGCAAGGTAGATAATCTGAATTATCTATCCCAAATACTGGGCAGTGCTATGCCAATTTGCGCTACCTTGTGCTGGAGGCCTGGGCAAAGTCGGAGAATCCATAGTCAGGCTTGAACCATTGACAAGCATGAAGGAGTTTGTCCTGCAGGAGTTTGTCAGCGACTTAAGACTTAGAGCAACTATGCCACGCAGACACGCCAGATTTTCTTTTTACAACGCCTTTTCTGGATGAAATTGTATTAATTGCATCCATCATGGATGGCAGTTTCATAATATTACATTATATCCAAGCTGCTTGCCATAGTTTTAAAGCAATTGTGAACAAAATAGGTCTTATTTTCTAGCATTTTTTACCCTGTCTGCTCCTATCAATTATTTTGAGCACAGTGGCTCCAACTCTGCCACATTACACGTTCAAAACATTCTAAGTCTATCCCATCATCTATGTCACAATGGCTAATTTACAAGCAACAGCAAACGCTGAATCAAGGGCACTGTTAACCCCACAGTTTACTTTTCTTTCAACAAGGGTGCTACTGATTGGTTTTAGCAATGTTCACAAGGGTCTACATTGTTAGAACCTACATAATTCTATATAATGTACAAATAAAATCTGTATTCATTTATTCTATACAGTTATTTGACAACAGGGTTGCCACAGGGACTTAAAAAGTCTGAAGTTCTGAACGTTAAATTGAAGGCCTTAAAACGTCTTAAAAATTGCCAGATTTTCATCCGAGGAATTAAATTTCATTAAGTCAGGTCTTAAAAATTGTTTTAACCTTGATCATTTACAGAAACTCTGGCCGCAGAAAGCGAAGATAGAGTCATAGCCTACAAAGCGGAGTCATGAATATTGTCGAGGTTAATTAGGAACAAAAGTACATTTTGCGTTGCACACAGAATTTTTATAAGGTGCAACAGTAACAAAACCAGCAGAAAGCTGCCCTCAGAACGTTTATTTGGTGTGTTGTAGTTCATTCTGTGGATATTGAGGTTTGTACATGCGCAGTGATAAAACTACAAATCGTGTGATGAATGCAATACCTGCTCGCGAAATACGTCTGCGTCTCCTCAGAGTTTGATAAAGTTCGGCTAGGCCTACGTGTGGAAAATGGGAAAGTGTACTTTTAACGAGACATGGCTAAAGCACAGTGATTTCAGCTGTGGTTACAAGAGGTACACAGCTCAAGGTACGAAGCTGGAGTCAGAAACAGAAGCTAGCCGCAAAAGGCCTTCAGCAGATTCGACCAATTAGCCAGTTTTGTGCCTCACCCCTGCCAAAAATAAGATATATTAAGTAAAGGAACACTTCTAAATGTAATGAAAATAAATAACTTATTTGTAAATATAATTAAAATACATTGCTTTCTAATCAAATCCAAACATTCAAATGAAGTATTGCGCTGGACACCATCAAAGTCAGACAACGCATTCCAATGCAAGAGACTGCGCAACTTTCGCTCCCGACATCCAAAAACCGGTCAGAGCACAGCAAAGTGAGAAAAATTAGCTTCTTCCCTAACATGATACACGGTCAACATCAACCCTTCATCCAAGAGTTGCAAAACATAGCAGAGAATGGGAACCAACCACAAAGCAGAGAATGGGATCCAACCACAAAGGTAGTCCCAGTATACTGCCTATCTACTCAAGCCACCATATATGTTAACATTGGTTTTGCCTTAGTAGACTAATCTTCCTGCCTATTATTGGTAGTCTGCCAAATATCAGGAATAGTCCTATTTTTGTTTATTGATGATTCTCTGTTTGCCCTCACAAAAACTTAATAATATTTAGCAATGAATGTAATAGATGTGTTACATGAATATGCTATTCGAACAGATTCAGAGCATTGGTGAAAAATCATATAGCTTGCTATCCCTTCTGTTAACTTTAGAAGATGATAAAGCTATTGAGCCCTATCTTGCACCCGACACAATGCAGCGCAAAAGTCTGAACGCAGGTGTCTTTGCTAGTTTAAGACCGAAGCAGTTGTCAATTTCCCGTCAGGCGCCCGCGTTGTTTAAATAGCAAATGTACCTGCGCCAATTTTTGTGCCCATGGGAGTGCTGGTCTAACAGGGAGGTGTGTTCAGGATAATTCTGGGTGTATTGCTATCTTAAGGCATCGGAAAGTGATTGTGCCATTGACCAACAAACCTGGTCTAAAGTCAATGGCGCAGCATGTCATAGGGGCGGCAGTGGCTAAGTGGGTCAAATGGGTTGTCCAGCAATCGGAAGGTTGGTGGTTCGATCCCCGGGTCGTCCTGACCAAGTGTAGAGGTGTCCATGAGCAAGACACCTAACCCCAGCTGCTCCCGACGAGCTGGCTGGCGCCTTGCATGGCTGACACCGCCGTCGGTGTATGAATGTGTGAATGAATGAGTGTGAGGCAATGTAAAGCGTTTTGGTGGACATTGTTGTCCAGAAAAAGCGCTATATAAATGCAGTCCATTTACCATTTACCATAGTTATTAACAGCAAATTAGTAAAATGCACCTATGGCATAGGCACATCGCGTGCACACTATGCTTGTTGCACACACACAGGGAAGCACAGCAGCACACGAACATGCAAAAGATTACAAATAAAATATTACAGTGCAAATCTGCCGTCATAATAGCAAAGCGAGAAAGGTACAAACGCGCCTGATTCTTAAAGGGAATGGGAGATGAATCTCTGATTGGTTTATTGCATGTTACGCCCAAAACACGCCTATGAATTAATGAAGACACTTAGTACAACCCTTTTAGACCATGCGCCCGGCGCATGAAGCCTTTTATGCGCTGTCAAAATAGCAAAAGTGGATTTGGACACGCCCAAAGCTCACTTGCACCATGCGCTTAGATCGTTAAAATAGGACCCATTATGTCTAATTCTATATCGATTATCACTCATCAACATATGGGGAATTTGTAGAAATATCACATCGGATCATTTTGCAGAAAACCACTTTCTGGCTCATAGCCTACTTATGCACTGTCCTTTATAAAGCCATCACCAGATATTAGTCACTAATAGCTTTTTTTTCTGAGCTCCACCCATTGGTTTCCTGAATGTACCATTAAGTTAATTTGTTTAAAGCTAACCGCAATAATTAAGTCATGCAGAACTTCCTGTTATCTCACCACCTTGAAACAAACAGATTTGTTATTCCTAAATGGAGATATTTGTCTGAAATAGATGAAATAGTCCAAGCCTTAGAGTTGCAAGATCCCCATTTCAGATTGGTTTCCCTGTGGATTTTCAGTGAACTTCATTTGCCCTACTTATACAGAATGCTTGCCCAATAAGGTACGTGTGCACTTTCTCCTACTCTGCAAGGGGTCGTTTTTTATAGTTGTCCATAAAATTATGAGACATCCATTAGAGATATGTAGGGTCACACAGACTGATTTCTCTTCTCAACACAAATAAAAAGATATTAGCAAAGACAACAACAGACTTCGTAAGTCAGTGAAACAACTGGTCAACACTACCTACTGTAGACTGGCTTTATAGCCATAAATTACTTATTGTTAGACATCCTTTCAATATAATATACTCTCCAAGGGTATCTAATGTCTCTTGAGTTGGAAAACACATTCAGTCAAGTTAAATCTTTGCATTTCTAAATAAATAGTGAACACAATAGTTGTCATTTTATGATCTCATATGTAGTCTTCCAAAGTATGAATGCACTTTACCTTGAAGAATTTTGTTTTCTGCGAGATGAGCAAAGCTGAACCCCTGTTGCACTGGAGTATGACTGAACTGTACATGAACACCTGAACTGAAGACATTGAGTCATTATGGCAAATGAAGAGGACCCAGCATGCTAACTTCAATGTAGAGGTCTCCTATTCAGAAAGATTGTTTTAGTTTAGCTCAATGGAACAAATGGTGTTTTGTAATGACAACTTGTTCTCCAATTGCATATTAACATAAATACAGTGGACTACAGTACCTGATCACAAAGGTTCATGTATTTAAATTGTGTGTTAAAAATTGAATGTAATTTAAAAGCTGCAATAAATTGAAAGGTGAGAAACAGTGCCCCCAATTCCCCCCTCCTCTCCCCCTCTTCCCCCACAGCCCGAGCTTGATTGACAGCTGGGTCACTCACCTAAGCGCATGCACGTGCTGCAGGTCGATGCAGTTTATCAGTGTATACAGGAAGTGAACATTATTCTACACAGACTGAACTAAATTTAATGGACACACCACAACAAGAAATAATATTGAATTCAATGTATTGTTTTTCTTTCTAAATATTGATATAAGCCAACGTTAGCGTAGTGGTTCTGGGGGCTAGCTCTATTTAGCCAGGTTAGCCCACAGGTTGTCAGTCTGCCTCTAGCTTGAAGCAAACTTAGCATATCAGTAAATATAAAACATTTCTGGATATGTGCCCAGCACATAATTTAAAGTTTTCTATACAAGACAAACTTGATGGAGATAATGAAGCTGCTGGGCCAAGCATCCCACTTCGCAATCGAGGAGGCAGAAGCCATCACAGGGCTGAGGGCAAGAAGATGCCAGGGGAAAAGCAGAACCTGGTCGACACTGAACATGTAGAGACTACAGGCAGACAGACGGGTGTACACTCAATTATATGTGCAGCAGTCAACCAAACAACTTCTATCTTAGTGATGCCAGTCCATTTCACTTTTTATTTGCTAAACAACCAGGTGCTGATTTGAGGAATGTCTCTTGATGAATCCCACAATCTACTGGACAGAACCTTCACCAGAGATCCCAGCCTAATTTTTTTCAAGAGCCAGGTGCTGATAGTGTGGCTATGCTGCATACAGAGTTTGTTTTGTGGTCGCTTGGTGCCATGGCGTAAGAAACAGTGTTGAGTCAGTTTTTGCATGGAGCACATAAGACACCTTTCTTGATGAACAGGGACTTTGTGTTGTAACAAATTGGGATTTCAGTGTGAATTCGTTAGGAAATCATATTTTTGCAGTTCTAAGATGTTTAATATATTCGTTTGAACAAATACGTTATACTAAACTGCTTTTCATTTTTCCAACCCTCAAGGACTTTGCATTCAATCACATTGTGTGCTTCTTTATATCAGGCTCCAATTATTAACTATCAATGGACAGGTTTTGGTCATTATTCATTTTGAGACTGGTATCCTGTCATCTGCAAACAAATTCCTCAGGTGTCTCAACAATAGTTTGTTTTAGATTTTTTATAGATTCAAGGCCGCTCTGCTGCCTTGATACAGTGTTTAGTTGTTTTTCTCATCAGTATGTCCCTATGACTGCATATTACTGATCAGCAGTGTAAAGTTACTATATGACATATCCAAAATACTAGTAACACACCTACACTGTTCTATTGCTATTTAGGCCCTGTATGTCAATTTTTACAATAAAAAGATGTGTGTCTGTGAATCAAATGAGTTTCTTTATACCTCTTCATTTACATAATCATTAACATGAAGTTAACCAAATGAAATTAATCTGTAATAAGAGTTCTCATTGTTATTTTTCTCATTGGATGAATTACATTTTTAATACAAAAATCAGTTTATAGAATTTGGCAATATACAGTAGAGGTCGACCGATTATTATTTTTCTAAGGCCGATACGATTACCGATTATTGGAAAACCAAAAAAGCAGATACCGATTAATCTGCCGATTATTGCTTTTTAGTTTTACCGTTATTCTACCAGGCAAGTTGACTGAGAACACTTTCTCATTTGCAGCAACGACCTGGGGTAAGGGAGGGAGAGGAGGGGGAGAGGGGAA
>JACXGM010003017.1:10475-43883 GCA_016801145.1 Umbra pygmaea | reverse complement strand
TAGGGTGTAATGTAGCTTTAAAGAAATACATAACCAAGCGAATGCATTCGCCGCGTAGCGAAATGTAATTTTGTTTTCCGACACAAAAGCGCTAATCAGAGTGCTATCCCATAACTCCCTGTATAGCCGCGCATCCGAATTTCAAGTGTCGGCTAGATTGACTATAGATTTTCGAGTGTCGGCTAGGTTGACCGCAGTCTTGCGTGTGGGGTGCACCCAGACTGTAAAAAATAGGCGCACCACCTCTCATCTGATGGTAAACTGTCTGTGCCTGAGTTGGCTATCCCATCCCCTTAATAAAATCTCTGACTCGACCAGAGTTTTTCTAGCAAAAAGGTGGTTCTGCGGAGCAGCAGCTGAATGTCACCATGGATGTATTAAGAGGATGTCACTCGAGATTTTAAGGACCATCGCTGCGGAAACGGTGTAACATTGGTGTTTCTTAATTTGCCTTCCGATAGCGGTTTCAGCGGATACTCACTTTTGTTCCGGATCTACAGGAGCAACCATGGCGGCAGGGGGAGATGTGGATTTGGAGCTAGAAGCTGAGAACTGCACTGGAAAACCCGTAGAAAAGCCTCGGAAACATGATAGTGGGGCCGCTGATTTGGAGAGGGTCACCGATTATGCAGAGGAGAAGGAAATCTCAAGCTCAGATCTTGAAACTGTAAGGCTGGACCAAGCACGCGGAACAAATATTAGTGCATAGCTATGTAGCATGATTTAGCTAGGCTGGCTAACGACAGTAATTGATTGCGAGTAATTTCGGCTGTCTGGCTGGCTAGTAAATTACATAATGCTATCCATAGGCCTAACATATATATTAATTGCACAGGGCTACAACACCTATCATAATAATTGCACCAACCATGTGTTGTGGTGAAAGTGTTACCGTAATACACTGACAAATGCGAACTGTTATATCATGTTCACATGTGCTGTTCAACCAAGTTAGTAACTTGCTTAGTAGTGGCAACTGTGGTAGAACCGTTGCTAGTGCAATTGAATCAAGCTAAGTGCTAATACTGTATGATGATGCCTTAATTTACAGTCTACGAACATTAGCACATACCGGTAGCTCCTGTTTTAAGGTTAACTACTACTGACTCATCACCCCCTTTGTCTGTTTCCTATATATTTGATGACCATGTCTGTCTTTTTTCAGGCTATGTCAGTGATTGGGGACAGGAGATCCAGAGATCTAAAAGCTAAACAGGAAAGGTGATATAGTTTCCTTTTTTATTGAATTACTTATTCTGTATATACACTTTACAGTCAGTAATCCACGTTTTGTAAAAATTCTTCGAAACTGAAATTAAAAAAATAAATGATTACGTTAAAAGGTGTGGTTTGTTGGCCCTCCTCTCTCAATTCAGAATGTAATTTATCATCCTAATAGACTTACTTTATTAGCTATTGATGAGACACTGGATGTCTGTTATAAAACTAACTTTACCTATGATAGAATTATGATACAAGCCATGATGTTATGAAATACACAATATCATACCACTATTTTTGAAAAATGGCCTTGTGGAAAAATCATTCTGATTCCTTTTGTCCGTCATTTAACCACAAACTATTGAATGACTACCTCCCATTTATGGCCCGTTTGATATTATCGTTTCAGAGAAAAGGAGCTGGCTAAAGTCACTATCAAGAAAGAGGATCTAGAACTGATTGTAAGTGTGCCCCAGATATTTTGTCTACATGATGTCACAACCTTCATATAGTGTATTATGAACAGGGTGGTATGAATCCTGACTGATAATAGGCTATATGCACAACTCCACTACTTCCTGAACTTAAACTGCTCCTTTGTTTCCTGTCTTACATTATTGGACAAACTGATTAATCCACTTGTGTTTGACCATTGTGACACGTGGATTATTCAGTTTGTCCAATAATGTAAGACAGGAAACAAAGGAGCCCGTTTAAGTTCAGGAAGTAGTGGAGTTGTGCATATAGCCTATTGGCTGAAATCTGAGATAAATGTAATCAATAAGACATGAGGGTATGTGGGATATGGCCATTACTATGACGATAAGCTGTCCTTAGACGCGACGCGTCACGGAGCGTCTGGACACAGTGCTTAGATGGTGTAATGGCAATATCACAAACTATTGCCCCTGAGATGACTTACTGCTCCACTAACAACCACAATTACAACAGAAAAACACACCTATGGTATACAGTCTCATTCCACAGCTATTGGCCAATCAGGAATCAAACATTCGGTTTATCAGATTTATCATTTTTCCACAGCTATGACATTGCATCATTAACGTATCAAAATAAGGCACAGTCATGCGTTGTGCCTAAAACTGTTCTTAGCTGTGGTATATTGGCCATATAGCACACCCACTCATGCCATATTGCTTACATATACTGCAACATTCAGGGTTTAAACCACCTGGATAATAAAACATGTTATAATTTGTATCCTTCAAATGCTGATAGGCTGATACCAATGTTAAGTTCTGTATCATAAGCATTTCATAAATTAATTCTGGAACTTTGATAATCTGTATTCACTTTGCTGTTATTAAAATCAAGGCCTTGTATCTCCTGTCAAACTAACCATTGTTACTATGACAATGTCCTAACCAGTTAACTGTATCTGTACAGATGAGTGAGATGGAGATTTCCAGAGGAGTGGCTGAACGCAGTCTGAGAGAACACATGGGCAATGTGGTGGAGGCTCTAATTGACCTGTCCAACTGACAAGGAGAAGCCAATCACAGAGCTTGTTTATGCAGCAGCTTTGAACACACTGGACTGCTTCCTTCACTGATATTCTTCATTGACTTCATTCCGAGGCCTGAATCGAACATTGTCAACAGTAGTCAAATAACTTTAATGTATATTCTTCAAAATACCTAAATTCTAGTCTTGTTTACTTTTGCAAGCACCTGGTTTTGAATAAAAATAGACATTGAATGAAATCACCATTTTCTCCATGCTTCTCGGGGATTGTGAAATAAAACGAGTGGATATTTAAAAAAAGCTTTTTAATCACTACGTTTTCACGACGTTAGGAGATATGATCAAAACAGTCTGAGATAATTGGAGTTGAACAAATAGCATAAAGTCCTAAAACTGAAGGAACGAAGGAAGGAAAAATAATGAATGCTATGCTTTGAAAATATACAAAATTACATAGAAATATACCTGTTTAAATGATGTGTGTAGCATCCAGCACATCATGGCATGGCTCTAAACCCAGGAATTCACTCAAGTGGTTAAAGATCTAGATGGCCATAATAGATTATTATCCTGTGTGTTTGGTGAAGCATCCACATAGGACATATCTGCAACATTGTGAAGGGTTTCACTCCACTCATCTGAGATCTCTAAAACAGTCTGTTGATGAGCCTCAGGTTTAGGTCTTCCTCTTCTGCACTGTGGGCCGGTCAAACACGTCTCTCACTCCTGCAGCCTTCTGCTTGAAGAATTTGCTGTTCTGGGCGCTCTCCTGAGCCCAGGCAGAGTCGAACGATGTGGTGTCCTGGTCGACCAGATGAGTGTATTTCGTGCGCCCAGAACGACCAAAGTTCTTGACCTGGAATGAAATTAGTTTTTTAAAGATAATTAGAAATCTATAACTGTTCTATGCATACATAATATGTAAATATATATAGTAACAACGCCTATGTACAGACCATGATTAAAATATTTCAAAGTTGTCAAACCTGCATGACTTTGGGGAGGATGGTTTTATTGAAGTGGTCCTCCAGAGTTGGAGCACTAAAGTCCCTCTTGAAAACATTCTCCTCTTCATCCTGGAACCCATGTCATAATTTAGTTCACATTAAAAACAGCAAACTATTCAGAGGTAAATACATTTGTACAAAGTGGAATTAGCACTACGAGGTCATAACAATACGCCGCGTTTCAAAATTAATGTGCAAATTAGAATTAAGCGTCATAAACATTAAATATTTTGCTTTTCAATCAAACTCATGTATGGTATTGTGTCTCTGGGCTCTTTGAATCACTGAAATCAATCTCAGACACCTGTGACAATTTGTTTGCAAGGTGAGCCCAATTAAAGGAAAACTACTTACAGTAAGAAGTGATGTTCCACATTATTAAGCAGGCCACAGGTTTCAAGCGATATGGGAAAGAAAAAGCATCTCTCTGCTGCGGAAAAGCGTCAAAGAGTGCAATGTCTTGGACAAGCTATGAAAACATAACTGTGATCATCGTACTGTGAACAGATTTGTGGCCGATTCAGAGAACAGACGGGTTTGTGCAGCTAAAGGCATAACGAGGAAGGTTACTGCCAGACAAATTAATCTAATTAAGAGAGCAGCTGCTAAAATGCCATTATAAAGCAGTAGGGTTGGGTATCATTTGGGTTTTTCCCATACCGGTGCTAAAGTGATACTTTTAAAACGGTGCCTAAACCGATAATTTTAAGAAAGTAAAAAAAATACAAGGGTACTAAACAAAAGTCAGCAACATTAAAGAAGGGCTAGTTTATTGCTAAGGCCATATGGTCTAAATTTTATGATTTAATAATATAGTAATAACTTATAACAAAAACGTATTTTACTAGTAAATTGCTGTTGAACGACAAAAACAACCACCAGATGGGAAAAGGGAATTTTACAATAACTTGGAATGCACCACGAGGCTACCAGTTTCAAGCGAACGCACCGTTTGTGTTGTTTTTCCAACAATGGCAGCTGCACACTGCTTAACGTCCTGCTGTTGAATCCTTCACAGTGAAATACAGTCACACTTTACACTGTTTAACTGTCAGCATTTTAACCGTGTTTAATCCAGCTGCTAGCTAACGGTAGGCTAACGTTAGCTGCTGTCAAGTGTAGTGTCACGTGCAGCGATGCTTCTGTTTCCTCTAATGTCCATTTCGGAGCATCAGACAGCAGCGCAGGGATATCAGTGTGACCAAAATGAGGCACTGAAATCCACGTTGCTATTCGGTCCAGTAGATACCAGTCATTAAGGCACCGGTGCCGTATTAGCACCAGGTCTCTGTACCCAACCCTAGAGAGCAGTAAACAGGTATTTGGAACTGCTGGGTCTTCTGGAGTCCCGCGAACCTCAAGGTGTTGATCCTCCAGAGACTTGCAGTTGTGCATTAACCTACTATTCGGCCACCCCTTACCAATGCTCACAAGCAGAAACGGTTGCAGTAGGCCCAGAAATACATGAAGACTAATTTTCAAACAGTCTTGCTTACTGATGAGTGCCGTGTAACCCTGGATGGTCCAGATGGATGGAATAGTGGATGGATGGTGGATGGCCACCATGTCCCAATAAGGCTGTGATGTCAGCAAGGTGGCAGCGAAGTCATGGTTTAGGCCGGAATCATGGAGAGCTGGAAGGCCCCTTTAGTGTCCCTGAAGGTGTGAAAATGACCTTTGCAAAGTATATAGACTGAGCACTTTCTTTCATGGTACAAAAAGAAAAAACGTGCCTTCCGTAGCAAAATCATCTTCATGCATGACAATGCACCATCTCATGCTGCAAAGAATACCTCTGTGTCATTGGCTGCTATGGGCATAAAAGAGAAACTCATGGTGTGGCCCCCATCCTCCCCTGACCTCAACCCTACTGAGAACCTTTGGAGCATCCTTAAGCAAAAGATTTATGAGGGTGGGAGGCAGCTTGCATTAAAACAGCAGCTCTGGGAGGCTATTTTGACATCCTGCAAAGAAATTCAAGCAGAAACTCTCCATAAACTCACAAGTTCAATGGATGCAAGAATTGTGAAGGTGATCTAAAAAAAAGGGGTCCTATGTTAACATGTAACTTGCCCTGTTAATATGTGTTTGAAATGTTTTGAAACTGTTGTGCATAATAATTTGGAACAGTGCTTTTTGAATTTAATATAAAAAAAACAAGATGTTGTTTTCATTGGGTGGTTTGTTCAATGAAATTCAACTTATACCCTAACGGTTGGTGACTTGAAAATTATACTGACTGTCATTTGCATTAACTACTTAGGAAAATCAGTGTAAAATATAATTTGCATAATAATTTGGAACGCGGAGTAGATACTCAAGAGTGGACCCTATTGTATGGATGGTG
The DNA here is from genome assembly GCA_016801145.1 of Umbra pygmaea. Lineage (NCBI taxonomy): Eukaryota > Metazoa > Chordata > Actinopteri > Esociformes > Umbridae > Umbra > Umbra pygmaea. The sequence continues at coordinate 37,823 of JACXGM010003017.1, read as the reverse complement.
GATCACGACAGCAGGAAATGAATGACGAACACTGTACAAGAACTCTTGATCTCACACACCTGCTGTCTATTGTGATTAGAACAAATCACACATTAGGAACGCGTGCATTGTATTGAACCTCTGAACACTGGGTGCTACCTTACAACTCACCATGAAGAAGGCTCCTCTGTGGTAGTACTTCTGGAGAAACTTGTATTTCCCCTTGGAGGCCTTGTTGGTGATGTGTTTGCCATTGTTTCGCAGCTCAGCCCTGCGTTCTTCCTCTGTGAGGTTGTGGAACCTCTCGATTTCAGACTTCTCTTTCTCCATTCTGAAGAATAACCAACAACAAACAAGGCGAGTAGGTTATATCCACAGCAAAGGCCTTTCTCAATAGAATTGACCCAGATATAAACCAAAATATACAGAAAATCATATCTAATAGAAATAATTTGGTATTGTTGATGTTGAGAGGAAACAACCAGAAGAAACACAATAATTAAGAATAATATTCTGCCTACTGTCACTGTCATAGGTATGATTATGTCATAGTATCTGCCTTTATATTGCTTTGGGAATGTTAAAATGTGCTCCAAATAAAAAAAAACATAATTTTTGTGGCTACCTTTTACAGTAAAAATAAAAAGCAAGAGATTGTCTATTTGCACAACGTTTCGTGTTGTGCCTATTAAACACCACCAAACTTTATGTTTAAATCTGTCTGTACTTACGCTTCACGGGCCTCTCTGTCCCTCTTGATGCGCTTCAGCTCGCGGACCTTCCATGCTTCATACTCCTCCTCCTCATTCTCCCCGTCAGTGTCCAGGGAGTCCAGAGCAGCCAGCGTGCGGCGGTTCTCCTCAAACTCCTTCTTGGCCTCCTCCTCCACGATCTTCAGCGTGTAGCGGCGGCGTTCCTCCACCTGCTTCTTGGCCTCCGCCTCCAGCTCGCGCTGTTTGAGCTCCTCTGCCTCACGCTCTGCCACGGTAACTCTGTCCTTCCTGAGGGGGGACACACCAAATTCAACTTCTCACTCAGCTTGGTAGAAAAACACTACAAAAACAATTACCACTTTGTTCCTTGACAATACTTTGTTCATAAGATAAAAACACACAAACTGACATGTACAGTATTAAAAAAAAATATGACTGCTTTTGACAGAGTTACACCATATTTGTTTTATTTAATTTTTTTCAGATTTTCTTTCTTTCCCAATTCCCTCTAATCCTGCCTTGTCGGCAGCTCTGCAACTCCTTGTAAAGATCTGTCTATGCCATGCGGACCCCCTAGAGTTATACCATATTTTAAATAGACAGTGATTATTGGGATTGAGAGTTCAGCCTAATATATTTGCATAATTCATGTAATAAATTTGCTTTGATGCCTCATCACATCCTAACACCACAATAAAAGTTCCCTGTTACAAATATAAAATGATTATATGCTATATAAATGATAACAAGCCCGGATAAAGTTTTTGGACCAATACTGAATGGCAGGGCTCCTTACTTGCGGATGAAGACTGGTTTTAGCCGTGGCTCGGCCTCATCTTCACTGTCTGTGTACTCTTCATACTCTGATTCTGACTCCTCCTCTTCAGCACCCGACTTCCCCTCTTCCTCCACCTCCATGATCTCTGGCATGTCCTCGTGCTTCCGCTCCTGTGCTCTCTGTCGCATCATCGCTCGCCTCCTCTCAATTTCCTACCCACACGAAACAAGGTTCATGTACGAACATAAAGGTAATTACCTTCCATATTCAGCTCTCAGATCTGTGTCCACACAGCACCAAAGATTAGAAGTGCTGCTCTAGGATAATTTTGAACAATATTTGGACCTGATCCTAAATACAAATAAATGCCAATAACCTATGAGAGCTCTGACCGAAATGACTGTCTTCTTACAACACAGAAATTTAGCCCAGAGCAAACAAAAATCACAAAATGTGGTCAGATCCAAGTTACTTGATGCGTTAAATAATCTGAAGAAAAACCATGTGCTTCTTACCTCATCATCCACCTCTTCTTCCTCCTCCTCCTCTTCCTCACTGCTCTCCTCACGTTCCGGGTGCCACGTTCCCTCGTCAGAGTCTTCACTGCTCTCTACAACCACCTCCGGCTCAGCAATCTGTCTGTGTCTCGCCAACCTTAGAGACAAATACTTGTCAGGTAGGGATAAAAGTTCCTCTAAAATATTTTAAAGATTAAAGCCCAACAAAAAGAACCACCCATTAATTAATACAACGTTATAAACAGTCAAATAAACATGAGCTCAGTGAAGCTTAACACATTTGGGCCTGGGGGCAAACAACCTAGCCAGGATGCATGCCACTGGCTAAAAAATTGAACCAGTGATAATGAGGGTATTTACCTCTCCTCCACATCCTCTGAGACGCGGTTAAGCAGACGCTTAAGACGAGGGTCTGACACATCATCGTCCTCCATTTCCATCTCGGGTTCCGCATCCTTTCCTTTCTTTATGAACTGGAAGTCCTCCTCCTCCTCATCAGAGGAGTCCATAGGTGCATAATCGGGACGTTTACCCGACACATAGCGCTTCACCTTCACCTTCTCCATCGAAATCTCACCTAGGGGTTAATGCAGGGTTACACAGTTAACATGGCCTATTTTTGCAAATGGGTCTGCATTTGTCCAATTCAAATTGCAGGTTAGCTTGGACTGGAGCATATTACTGTATCAATATGATTTCTCAAGTTTATTAAAAGTAAAATAGTTAGCTAAAATAAAGTGTTCTGTAATAACAAGCCCTCAAACATGCGTAAACATGGGGGGATAAACATGAGTTATATTATGTTGTCTCTAAATTTGTACATTTGATTCGGCTAATCAACGGCTTTGAGGCCAGTTTTAGGACTATATAACAAGGAATGTGAAACGTCTAATAGAAGAGGATTGGGAAACCCTGATCAAGACATCTACAGTATACATTATGCTAGGTAGCTACAGGAGGCTAGTTTTATCTCGGTAGCGAAGCAAATATTCGATCCAGCAGGAAAACTCACCTTTTTCATTTCTAATTGGCACCGCACCAGCCGTGGACTGGATCGGCGGTTGCTTCATGTTGAGGGCGTCCCGTCCAGACATGACTGCCCAATAGACAATAGCAATTTATTATTGAGAATTAAATCTAGAAAGCAAAAACAAGTCTTCTCTTCTCGTCACGAACTATATAGACGGACCCGGAAATGACATCGTTCCGTTCGGGAAAATGTATAATGTCACAATGGTTCCTATGTGTCTTCTTCCTCTGTGGGTTAATGGCGAATCGCAACCAACTGATGGTGCATACACCGCCACCAACTGTACCGGAGTGTGAGGCCGGTCACAGCCCACCCAATTCGGCACCACCCACTTCACCCCACCACCCTAGCAAATTAAAACACATCCCACTACCCCCCTCCCACTCCACTACCCACCCCACTACCTACCCTCCCCCGTCCCCTTCATCAACTCAACCTAAAAAATAAATAAACTGATATTCCTTACCATTAAATTCATGAGAGAACACGTTTAATCTATATGGGATATAGATATTTTGAAATATTTGTAATTTAGCTAGATCAATTACAGCTGCTGATTGGATAGTCAAGCAAATTATTTCATTGTGTAACTACTTACTATCTGCATATGACTATTAAAACGTAAAGCAAATAAAATACACTATATAGCCAAAAGTATGTGGACACCCCTACTAATGTCAGAGAAGGGATAATTGTTTTTCAAGTTGGGCTAGGACCCTTAGTTCTAGTGAAGGATCATCATAATGCTAAAGGTCAGTATACAAATACATTTTAGACAATTGGGTGCTTCCAAAATTGTGGCTACAGTTTGGGGATGGCCCTTTCCTTTTCCAGCACGACGTGCACAAAGCAGGGTCCATAAAAACATGGTCCAATGAGTTTGGTGTAGAGCAGGCTTCTCCAACCCTTGTCCTATAGAGCTACTGTCCTGATTTTCACTCTAACCCTAATTAAGCACACCTGATTCTAATAATTAGCTGGATGGTAACATAAATGAAGCTACATTGTGTGTGTAGTGAAAATGTACAGGATGGTAGCGCTCCAGGACCAGGGTTTGAAACCCTTGGGGTAGAGAAAGTTGAGTGGCCTGCACAGAACTCTAATCTCAACCCCTTTGAACTGGAATGGCAATAGTAAGCCAGGCCTTTTCAATGAACATCAGTGCCTGACCTCACAGATGCTGTTTTGGCTGAAGGGTTGCAAATTCCAACACTCCAAAATCTTGTGGAAAACCTTCCCAGAAGAGTGGCAGCTGTTATGGGCACTAAGAGGGGGCCAAATCCATATGAACACCAGTTTTAGGAATGGGATGTCCAACAACTCATATGGGTGTGATGATCAGGTGTCCACATACTTTTGGCTTTTGGTATATGGCAAAATAGGGTACACTTTGATAGCCTGAACAAAAATATAAATGCAACACTTTTGTTTTTGCCACCATTTTATCATGAGCAAGACTTTTTCTATGTACACAGAAGGCCTATTTCTCTTAAATATTGTTCACAAATCTGTCTAAACCTGTGTTAGTGAGCACTTCTCAGCACAATGCCACAGATGTCGCAAGTTGAGGAAGCGAAACTGACAACTCTCACGCAGTGATTTAAAGTCACAATGGGTGGATTCAGCACCACGGCCAGCTCCGCAGCCTAAGGGACCAAACAATTCCTTAGCATCTGGAACTGGCCGTGGAGCTGAATCCACCTGTTGTGGCTTAAAATCACTGAGTGGAAGTTGTCAGTTTCACTCCCTCAACATTTGTGACATCTGTGGCACTGTGATGTGTGATGAAATTGCATGTTTTCAAGTGGCCTTTTATTGTGACCAGCCTAAGGCACACCTGTGCAATAATCATACTGTCTAATCAGCATTTTGATATGTCACACCAATGAGGTGGATGGATTATGTCGGCAAAGGCTCACCAACACTGATTTAGTGAGATTTTAGAGAAATAGGCCTTGGATACATAGAAAGTCATAGATCTTTGCATTCAGCTCATGATAAATGGGGGCAAAAACAAAAGTGTTGTGTTTATATTTTGTTCAGTGCAATAGACACATGAATTTTGCTTTTATAATTGTTTGCTCTTTAGTCTTTGACAAAATAAACACTAATGCTACAATTGCAACCTTAAACCGCTATGTGTATATTTATAAATCAGATAAAACATACAATAAATGAAATATTTTTTTTGCAGTATGAACAGTAGTCTGTATCACTAATAATAAAATGTAACAATTTTCACCACAAATGCAAATCATTGATTTATTTAAACAAGAATCCCTGTGACATTACTGTTAATCTGACAGTCCAACAACATGGTGCACAACAAATAAAGAATCAACATGAGAATGATTCATATTATGCTTTTCCATGGTAGAATACGGGAATATAAATTATACAGCAAAAAGACAACATGTTCAAAAGCCTCACAAAACATTCTGTCAAATTCAGACAGGTGTCATCGTGTCAAAGGTCAACCCCCCTCTGTTTGAAGAGCTCCTCTAGTTTCCCCTCCAGCACGGGGTTGGTTCCCCTCAACCCCCTGACCACCTGGGCTGCCCACAGAAAGTACTCCTGGACACGCTCTGCTGTCCAACCTGACAATCACAAAATAACAGATACTTTAGTTGATAACAGGTTTATAATAGCAATGCAGACAACCAGGAGTATTTGATACTTAGCCATCATACCTGGGATAAGTATTTGATACTGCACACGTGTATATAATAATTAATAATATATCCCAGTGGGTGCACGTGTGTGATAAGTATTTATATACTACATAGTGTTATATAAGTATTTATATACTACATTGTGTTATAATAATTAATAATATATCCCAGTGGGTGCACGTGTGTGATAAGTATTTGATACTTAGCCATCATACCTGGGATAAGGACTGTATTGAAGAACTTAGTTGTGGTATATTGTCCATACACCACAACCTTCTGTTCATTGTTACTTTATTATATAGTCCATAACTACCCTTGTCGATCTGTGTTTTGTCCAAACAGTAAAGGGGAAGTACTGTGTAACAAAAGATTGGTGAACAACAAAAAGGCATATTGACAGAGAGAAAAAGATCACCTGTGGGCATGCATCGATTGAGGTCTCTCAGGTTGTACAGTTTATCAGCAAGTTTCACCAGTTTGGCCTGGTGGCTACAGTGAGGCGCATGTTCCACTTGCTGACGTTTCCTTTCCTGCTTGGTAAAACTCTTATCATCAGTCACTTCCTGGACGATCCGCGCCACTGTTTGTCCAAAGATGGCCTGTAGTTCACCTATGCTGGTGTCAGTGTCCTCCACCGTGTCATGGAGTAAAGCAGCCTGAAGAACGTTGGAAATATAAGCGAAATTGCATGATTAGCGTTCCGATGATGATTGTTTAGTACTAATTTCCAGCTATAAGAAACACAACATGTTCACGAGCTCAAAGCTGACTATAAAATATGTAAACTTAATTGATTTACGACTTAGATTACAATGTCACCCTTCAATCACACATGCTGCATGTAGAGTACAGGGGTATCAAACCGGTTCCATAGAGGGCCTATTGTATGCTGGTTTTTGGTATTTCCTTTCAATTAGGGACCAATTTAGACCTAGACTGCCAGGTGAGGGGAGATCCTAACCAATTAGTGACCTACTTAATCAGTCAGGTACAAGATAAAAGCGAAAACCTGCAGACACTAGGCCCTATGTGGACCCGGTTTGATACCACTGATCCAGTAGGATGCAGTTAGGTTTTGGAAAACTCACTTGCAAAACTTCAATATCTGTGATCCCACCTTCATGACTAAGGATCCTAGCCACTCCTGCAAAATTGTAAATTGGGCGAAATATAAATCCAGATGTCAGTGCACTGAAGTCACAAATAAAGTTACTGGTCATGTATTTTACATTGTTGTCAAAACTGCTCCATGTCCTTTTGTGATTACCTATTGGGTGGTTGATATATGGTGTTTGTTCGTCGTCTTTACGTCGTTGACTGCGGTGCTTTTCAGCAGCGAAGTTAACAGTGTCCAACAAAATTACAGATTCTGAACTCATGCTACAAGAATAACTAAACACAATACTTTAACCAACCACGGTAGGTTATATGACATTCGCCGCGAATCCCAAACCAGCCAATCCGCTCACCTCCGTTACCTGTACCTAGTAATGGACCGTTCGACACATTAAGTGTAAAAACCGTCTCGATGTTTTCACATTCACTGCATCGGATGAAGATCAAGACCCTCTTGTATATTGTCACTGATCGAGACCAAAGATCGAGACGAGTTCCAAAAACACTTCTGGTCACGTGACAAAGTATTTCTGGTGACTTTGTCACGTGACCAGAAGTGTTTTTGGAACTCGTCTCGATCTTTTTGGTCTCGATCAGTGCTACCTGTGTCGCACTTGTGAAAAGACACTGATTTATCGGTTTAAAATGAAGCGGCAATGTGGAAAAAATATTGTTTCTAAATAAAAACCTGTAAAGGCAATACCTTCCCCCTCACAAGTTATTGCACAAGCACTACTTCATAACACAAGTTCATTAAGGATCAATGTACTGCACTATGTCCAAAAATTGCACCTTTATGTGTCCCAACAACACAAAAGCAGTCACTACAAATCCACTCAGCATGTAGCCTAGTGCAAAATGAAACACAATCTACTTGTAGCATGTTGATTTAAAAAACATCTAAAACAAGTAAATAGTAATAAAAATAAGTAATATTGTCTATTTCTGGAATTCACACATGTTGACAGGGAAAGTTCCCCTCCTCACAATTCCTGATTCCCCAGTTATCTTCATCTCTTGACAGGGTCCCACAGTGCAGGTATCTCGGGGGGCAGACGGCAGCTGTCCCCCATTCCAGGCCAGGTACTCCAGGGCTTTGCCAACCCCCACAGCCACTCACGTGCCAGGAAGTTCAGACCCGTCCACACTTGATCTGTCTCGGCTTCCACCGTTTCATTCTGGGCCTGAAATGGTTCCGTTTCAGAGTGCAGGCTGGCCAGGTCAGTGTAGTGAACTCTGCAGTAATAAAGTGCATCCTCCCATGACTTCATCTGCTGAACCAGGATTAGCTTACATTTTGTTGGTAGCAGAAAAATTGACATCTCACGGAGCACGACATATCCAGCTACCAAAGACCGAGCTTTACAGCAACACAGGTCTCATTATTACCCATATGTTGTTTGGCTCACCTATCATCCAACTCCAGAAAGTGTTGTTCGCAGTGTTGTTCTCTAGTCCTGACCACGTCCATCCGGTTGGGTCTTTGTGATACAAACCTATCTAGGTCAGATGAAGAATTGTAGACTTGACCTGATCTAATTCTTGCATGGTGCTGAAGAAGCTTAGGTCCATATAATTCCTGCGGCAATATTCCTGAGCTTCTGTCCAGACCTTAGCATCTGGAACATAATGATATTTTTGTGTTGACCTGAAGCTAGTGCATACAGAGCAGTGGTTCGTAGCACGGTGAATCTGCTCTACCTGTGTATGTTGACCCCTCAACCGGTCAGAGTAGTGGAGAGGACCTTACTGCCACACCTATGATGACCACAACATTCTACCTGCTCCCTGTCACATGATCACCCAGCCCATAATCCGTTCCACTACCACTGCCATCCAGTAAACCAATCCAATAACTACCTTTACAATGTTTGGTGCAACCCCAATCTACTAATCAGAGTGCTTTGATATAATACCTTATATCCAAATGAGCAATTCTGCCATATCCCACTGTATCATGTGATTCAACATGTTAAAGCGGTTGTTACACAATTGTCGACGTGTGTCTGAAACTTGCTTCCATGTACGTTGATCTGGACGTGATCCCGCTGTATACAGTATGCAAAACTGAACTAGACAACTTTTATCTTTGAGGATTTACTGTCTTTACTAAACAGACATATTGTCCCCAGCAATCAATCAGAGCGGTTCCTGTATTCACCTAAACATACTCAGGCTTTCAATAGGGGGTCTTGCATGCTCTGAGTCTAACCAGTACATATAGGCCCGCATCATCTCTCAGAACCGTTTTTAACTCACCTCATCACACACCTTTTATGTAAAAAGGAAAACTGCAGTAAAATCACTTGTGTATTCTCTAAATAAATTACCTAAAAGAAATGGAAATGTCAAGGAAAGATGGAGAAGAAAATACTTTAATATCAGGACAGATGGAAAAGAAAACACTTTAATATTAGGACAGATGGAGAAGAAAACACTTTATTATTAAGACAGATGGAGAAGAAAAAACTTTTCATAGCTTTTCACAAGTACATTTTTGCATTTTGTGCTTCCTATGAGTTTACATTAAATGGAGAGATGGACATGGATGAGAATTTGTGTGTGTAACCACTCCAGATATACATTGATGTGTGTGTGACCACTCCAGATATACATTGATGTGTGTGTGACCACTCCCGATATACATTGATGTTTGTGACCACTCCAGATATACATTGATGTGTATGTGACCACTCCAGATATATATTGACATGTATGTGACCACTCCAGATTTACATTTATGTGTGTGACCACTCCAGATATACATTGATGTGTATGTGACCATTCCAGATATACACTGATGTGTGTGTGACCACTCCAGATATACATTGATGTGTATGTGACCACTCCAGATATTCATTGATGTGTATGTGACCACTCCAGATATACATTGATGAGTGTGACCACTCCAGATATACATTGATGTGTATGTGACCACTCCAGATATACGTTGACATGTATGTGACCACTCCAGATTTACATTGATGTGTATGTGACCACACCAGATACACATTGATGTGTGTGTGACCACTCCAGATATACATTCATGTTTGTGACCACTCCAGATATACATTGATGTGTGTGTGACCACTCCAGATATACATTGATGTGTGTGTGACCACTCCAGATATACATTGATGTTTGTGACCACTCCAGATATACATTGATGTGTGTGTGACCACTCCAGATATACATTGACGAGTTTGACCTTTCCAGATATACATTGACGTGTTTGTGACCACTCCAGATATACATTGATGTGTGTGTGACCACTACAGATATACATTGATGTGTATGTGACCACTCCAGATATACATTGATTTGTATGTGACCTCTTCAGATATACATTGATGTGTATGTGACCACACCAGATATACATTGATATGTATGTGACGACTCCAGATATACATTGATGTGTATGTGACCACTCCAGATATACATTGATGTGTGTGACCACTCCAGAGATACACAGATGAGTGTGACCACTCCAGATATACATTGATGTGTATGTGACCACTCCAGATATACATTAATGAGTGTGACCACTCCAGATATAAATTGACAAGTAGGTGACCACTCCAGATATACATTGATGGTAGTTTTTGGTAGCTGCTTGGGTTATAGACTTTTATAGTGAAAAATGTGATTGTTTTAATTAACTTGTATTGTAGGTATGTATGTCTTTAAATATTTATTTTATATTGTGCCTATAGTTGTGCCATTTATATGGTTGTGTTCCCAGGGCACACTTGTAAATGAGACCCTGGTCTCAATGTGGTTTTCCCTGGTTAAATAAATATTATTCCACTTACAAAATGCATTTACACATCCCATTCACAAAGCACTTACACATGCCATTTACACATTCCACTTAAACATATAATTTACAAACGAAATTGTGGAAAATTGAAGGACCTTCATTGGGATGTGCTTGGTTAGCATTAATGTATTTTTTACATTTTCATATCACCATCAAGCATTTAGGAATTTAAAATATCTACAATAGCCAACTTTTTTGTTTGTCGAATAGTTTATTTTACATCGTTGAAGGAAGATTCTCAATTCGTCAGGCGGTGCCCTCTGTTTTCTTGTCCGTAGTGAAAAAAAGGATTGTCAACGTTCAGTCCGCACATCCGGAAACAAGTCACGGTAAATGCATCTAGTATTGCCAGTGATGATTGATCATTTCTTTTCTTTTAATATTTGTATGCGTCTGAATCTTCTAGCGCAGTAGAAATATAGTCTTTGTAATGACTGTTTTCGTTTATACTTGCTCATACATAATTCATGGTGTGACTATTAGCTATTAGCTAAGGTACAGTAGAGCAGCTGTTAGTGTTAGCTAGCTGCCAAGAGTGAATGGTGTATTGCGTTTAGCGTTTTATTCTTAAAGTTAAGTTTTATTCTTAAAGTTAAGCAGTTACCTACTTTGCTACTACATTTTTCCTTAGAGAATTGCATGCATCACATTTGTTGCATAATGTCAATGTTTTCTACTTGAAACATGATCATTGTAAAGCATTTACTACACTTTTATTTTCTTACTGATTGAGGTAAGATTGTCCATTGTAACATTTCAACATTTGCCGACCTTTTTGTTGGTGTCATGATGATGCTCACACTCCAAACTCAGCTTCACAGCAGTATGTATTTTTCAGCAAGGTGAGCGGTTGGACAAGCCTTCTGGTTTGTTCTACCTTTGACCTTATGGCTCACAGTGTCAGGAGAGATGCCCCTGAGCTTCCAGACTTCTCTCTACTCAAGAGGCTGGCCAGAGACCAGCTCATTTTTCTACTGGAACAGGTAAAGCTACCCCACACCCATCTTCCCCCAACTCAGGTTGTCTGCTTGTACATCAGCTAGTTAATGATATGACATTGACTGCTTTAACATGGATGTGCCCCCTAAAGCTAAAATATACTGGATACAGATATAAATAGACAGTCCTTTGTCTGTAGAAACATTCATTGAATTCAGTTTGGTAAAAATCTCATCCTGGTTGTTTTTGTCTGGGAGTCATTCAACTAGTTTAAATATAGTCCTGGACTGACCAAATATGAATCTATTCTAATATATTTGTAAAACACTACCTCTTTAATGTACATTTTTATAATGTATTTGTCTGCTGCTTGTAGTGAAAACTAAATTCTTCTAGGGTATTGATTTGTAATACCGGTGGTATTCATCACTATCATCAACATTTCATTTTTTCTCCTTATTTAAAGCTCCCAGGGATGAAGGACTTGTTTATTGAATCAGATTTGATGAGCCCCCTGGACCGCATAGCTAACGTCACAACACTAAAGGTTCATGTCTTTATTATGATGTTTGTATACCATGTTAGGTCTAGCCTGTTTTATGTCAGCACCCCAGTTCAGTTTTCATGAAGGTCCAATCTATTTACATTTCGTAGGAGCATGAGGTGGACAAGCTTTACAAAGTGGAATATAAATCCATAGTTAGCACCTCAGATCAGTAAGTACCAGCTCCTATAGAGTAATTGCTTTATGCATCAGTTTCTTTTTATTGTCTTGATGAAACTAGTATCCCTGTCATAACAGTATGGTTTCTTTGACAGACTTTGCTTCCTGATACGTCCAAGAATAAAAACTGTGAAGTGGATATGTGGTAAGTATTAAAACATCAGCTTGATTGATTGTATTATAGTAAAGTGTAATTGTTGTGTTATTATTATTAGTATAGTAAAATATTAGGTTGGTATTCCCCTCCTGAGATTACAAATGCTGATGTTTCAGACTATCCAAGGCCTTAGATCTTCTGGGACTGTGGGTTTTTAACAGTCCTTCTGATATACATGTACATTAAGTTACCTGTAGAGACAGACCCTGACCTCTATCCACTACCCACTTGCTCGGAGTGCCCTCTGCGGTGGCAGCATGCTGATGAAACTCAGAGGGTGACTTCCACAGAGTGGCTTGTGGTTTTATTAACGCATGAATTCGGGGACACAATTCTGACTTAAATAATGAAATGCATTTCTATTTAACAAATACCTCCAACCATTTAAGAAGAAATAAACATCATCATCATCAATTGAGCATTGAAGTTAGGACACATTTGATGTGAACAAATGCATATGCCATATCATTAGACATGCCTATCTATTGTTGTGAAGTTGTACATGCTCAAAGATAAACCGGTCCCTTATGGCGTTCCATGTCGCTAGCCACATGGAAGGGTTGTTGCACACTTGCTCGCAGGGACAAGACGAGGGTCTGTTTAGCCTTACGTCATTGGAAATGTTTGCTCTCTCAGGATTGGGACACTTGTGCAAATGGCAGAGGCACACATGAACGCACAAATGGAGGACCTGGGTTTAATGGATGACAGATGGGTTGGTTTGGGATTTAGCTTCTAATTGGGTAGAGAATTTAATATTTATTTATTTAAACAGGTAAGTTGACTGAGAACAAGTTCTCATTTGCAGCAATAACCTCTTATAGGTCACAAAAAATACAATGTACAGTAAACAAGCAAAGCAATTAAATGCAATTAAAAAGCCAGAAGAAACTAACACAATTACATAAAACCAACAAAGTCAGTAATAACATTTTCTTCAAGTAAACTTCTAAAATGCCCTAATGGCATCAGTTCCTCCAATTTAAAAGTACATTGTAAGTGGAGATCTTAGGGATCTCCAGCGATAGCCATCCCTGAGCTCAGGTCTGGTAGCCCATCCATCTAACAGTTAAAAGTGTATTAATAGAAGGTGGTAGTTTGTGCAAAAGAGCTTTGTAAACAAAAAGTGCAAAATGCAGGAAGGTGCCATGGAACTAATTTCTCTTCCAGTGACTGCAGCTTATAAACACTGTAAAAACAGTATTTGTTGATATTATAAATATACAAACAGTCAGTTTATTTGGGATAATGATTCCCTACATTACGCAGTACTTTGTTATGCACAAAATCACATCCTAAAATGCATAATGTTTTAAAACACAGACCACTACCTGCCCATTGACAAACACCGTAGAACTCGTCTTGTCCTCATTTAAATTCCTGTTCAAATGGCAAAATATGCACTGCATAGATTGAGGAATCATTGTCCCATGTACATTGGATTTCAATTTTTAAATATTGAGAAATACAGTGTCTACATATTTTGTAAGCGTGTCACTTAAAGGGAAATGGTTATGTTTTCGCGGTGTGAAATGCTACATATATTGGTATCACCTTTAAATTACTGTTATACTAATTTACAAAATTGGTTTTGTCCTTTTCTAGATGTGGTGAATGCAGACAAGGCAATTGGGAAATTCAGAAGGTATAAGGTCATATTTTGCCCTCAGAAGGTAAATATTACTGATTTATTTTATACTTTTGATTTCTAATTCAAAATTCTATTGACTCTAATTCCTCTGGCACCTTCAATGTCTGCTTCAGTTTTATGCATGTGAGAACCTTTTGGAAGAACAGGGAGTCATTGGTGGTAGGTGGCATTCTAATTGTCATTTTAAATTTCAGTGTTTCTATATTGCCAATTTGTTTTGTGTTAACACACATTTTTTCACTTCTGTGTGGAGATTTGACTACTGATGAGTGGTCTTTCTACCTGCTGCCCCTTGACGATGACATCATCAGCTTGGAGCTTCCAGAATTCTTCAGAGATAACTTTCTGGTAATTATAGACCGGGAAACAATGCTGTTGTAGTTTAAAGTACAATCTTGTAGTTTGAACGAATATTGATATATTTATCAATAGTTGTAATCCTCTAATATGAGTATTGGAAATTATTACGACCACAACTAATACTTACATTTCTTATGTTTTTGCATTAGTAAGTATAGTGAAACAGTTGAGAACACAACTAACAGTGTAAGGTCTAGCTTAGCCTTATTATATCATTACTGCTAATTCTTATGCCAACACACATGATGTGTGTCTCTGCAGGAGGGGGACCAGCGCTGGGTGAGAACAGCAGGTAGTGCCTTGCATCTGCTACACACCCTCTATGGTCCTTTCTCTAAAGTGTATGGGATTGGGCGATGTTCCAAGGTAATTGTTTGTTGTTAAGTGCAGACACAGCAGCATCTGTACAGATGTGTATGTTTATATCAATAGACTTAATTGTTAACTGGTCTCTGGTCTGTTTAAGATGGCATATGAATCTTGGAGGGAGCAGGTCAAAGAGGGGGAACAGAGACCAAGGCAAGCAGATATTGGAAATGTCTTTCTTATTGACAGAGGTACAACTTTCTCCGATTTTGGATTGTTGTTGTTTGACTATCTGTTTTATTTGTCGCTTTTCTCTTTGTGCCATTTTTTTCATTCATTGCTCTTTTCTTGGACTGTATTTCTTGACGTAACCTGTGCCAATGTTTCCTCGTAGATGTGGACCTTGTGACACCTCTGTGTTCTCAAGTTGTATATGAAGGACTTGTGGATGACATTTTTAGGATTAAATGTGGTAAGAAATAATATTCGCTATAATATGGAGATGATTCGTTTTTTTTGTTAATATGGAGGGGTCAGTGGTTAGGGAGTCAGGCTTTAGCAAAATTTTGTTGTGTCCTTGGGCAAGTCACTTTACCCTAAGTTGCTATGTTGGAATGTCGCTAAAATTACTAAAATGTAAATTTAGGGACATCTACAGGTGTGTGAAGATTTTCTTTCCTTTCCAAGTATCCACAAGGATGTTTATTTGCATTCAGCTTGAGCTCAATATGCCTTTTAGAGCACCACAAACCTGTGTAGCGGAGGTCTGCGTAGTGGCAAAACATTTTATCATGAAAAATGACATTTCATCCTTGCATTTGCTCCGACTGCGTGTAGCAAAAAATGTGGGAAATTAACCCCCCAAAAAGCAATCATAAATCTATATTCAAAATGTTTTGAATAATTCAATGTTGTTGCAGCTTGTGCTGTTGTGCAAATCAGAATTGAGGATTTCAACCACACGTTTTATAATTATTGTAACCATAGAAATAGAATGGATAGAAAGGCCATTGAACTGCTTGGAATGGTACACATAAAAATGGCTGCCGCTCTGACAATTCTTTTACATTGATTTGAATTGGAATGGCCTTTCTATACTTTCCATTTCTATGATTGTAACCCATGTCATTGTCCCAAGGATGTGTGGAGTTTGGTCCGGATGTCACCTCCTCAGACAAGAGTATAAAAGTGATGCTAAACTCTCAAGATAAGGTAGGCCTTTTGAAAGAATAAGACTTGTGAAATGTATTTATAATTTCACTGGTGTAAAATCATCAGTCTTAATTGAATATGTATATCTATCTTTCTCAGGTTTTCAATGAGATCAGAAACGAGCATTTCTCTCAAGTGTTTGGCTTTTTAAGTCAAAAGGCCCGAAACCTTCAGACTGCTTATGATGTGAGTGTTTCACTACTTTACAACACGACGGGCCTTTGTATTTCCAATGTATGTTTAGGTTGTGTAAACGTACTGAAAACACATGATCACTTAAAAATGTATGTATTAAGTGTTCTTGCCTTTAGCAAGACACTTAATATAATCTCACATATATATTATTATTATTCTTATAGCAAAATGTAGCCCTCGCTACTCCTCCCAGAGTTTTTACACTACATATACAAGTAAGGTACCAATATGTGCGGCATTATAAAGCCATTGGATTAACAGAAAATGTGAAATATGCATCAAAACAAATTTAGACAGGTGCTTAAATTTCGGCACCCTTGTCATTTTGTTGATCTGAATAGCTGTAACTACCTAGCACTGATTGATTGGAACACACAATTGGTTTGGTGAGCTCATTAAGCCTTGAACATCATAGACAGGTGCCTCCAGTCATGAGAAAAGGTATTTAAGGTGTCCAATTGCAAGTTGTTGTTCTCTTTCACTCTCCTCTGAAGAGTGGCAACATGGGAGCCTCAAAACAACTCTCAAATGACCTAAAAAAAAAAGTTCAACATTATGGTTTACGGGAAGGCTACAAAAAGCTATCGCAGAGATTTAAGCTGTCAGTGTCCACTGTGAAGAACATAGTGAGGAAATGGAAGACGACAGGCACAGTTCTTGTTAAGGCCAGAAGTGGCAGTCCAAGTAGAATATCGGAGAGGCAAAGGTGACGGATGGTGAAAATGGTCAAAGACAGCCCACAGACCACCTCCAAGACCTACAACATCATCTTGCTGCAGATGGTGACACTGTGCATCGTTCAACAATTCAGCCCACTTTGCACAAGGAGAAGCTGTATGGGCGAGTGATGCGGAAGAAGCCTTTTCTGCACACACGCCACACATACAGAGTCGCTTGAGATATGCAAACACACATTTGGACAAGCCAGCTTTATTTTGGAAGAAGGAGCTGTGGACTGATGAAACAAATATGGAGTTATTTGGTCATAACTAGGGTCATTATGCATGGTGGCAAAAAACACAGCGTTCCAAGACAAACACTTGCTACCCACAGTAAAATTTGGTGGAGGTTCCATCATGCTGTGGGGCTATGTGGCCATTGCCGGAACTGGGAATCTTGTTATAGTTGAGGGTCGCAAAGATTCCACACAATATCAGCAGATACTTGAGAATAATGTAGAGGAATCAGTCACAAAGTTGAAGTTACGCCAGGGCTGGATATTTCAACAAGACAACGACAAAATTGGAAGTTTCTAGAGGCTGTTATTTCTGCTAAAGGTGGCTCAACTAAATATTGTTGTGATATTTCTGTTGGGGCACCCAAAGTTATGCACCTGTCTAATTTTGTCAGGAGTGCCAAAATTTTTGCATACAACTTTATGGCATCCTATCAGCAAACTAGGGCGGTGTATGTAATATACATGTGTTTAAATGTGTTTCCTTATCCCCACACAAGGAGGAACAGAAATATGAATACAAAAACAGCAAAGGGAATTGATTTAAAAAATGACTTCTTAAACCGAAAAGAGTAGGAGTTGACGTTGGAGGATTACTCAGTTGTCTGTGTGTTTTTGCAGACGCGTAGTGGGATGGACATACAACAGATGAAGACGTTCGTGTCAGAGAAACTGAAAGGGTTAAAGCAGGAGCATCGGCTCCTCAGTCTGCGTGAGTTTCCATTCAAACATGCGTTGAAACGAGACAAACCTGCCTGCGTTTTCATACGTTGAAGTAAAAGTGTTATGTTGGAAAATTTTTGCAATCATTAGCCTAAGAAAGAAATGTCTCTCTTCAGATATTGGTGCCAGTGAGTCAATGATGAAGAAGAAAACAAAGCAGGACTTTCAAGATATGCTGAAGACGGAGCATTGTACGATTACTATATTGTACTTTAAAGGCATTTGTTTATTCCCTCCCAAATTAATCCTACTTTTTGTTTTGCATAATAACAGAAACGTATTTTCTCTCCTGACAGCTTTACTAGAGGGTTTTGAAATCCGTGAATGTATTTCCTACATAGAGGAGCATATCAATAGACAGGTGAGATTGTCACCAAGATGTTCAGTAAGATTTTGGATAGCAGGTTTCATTAATTTGTCAATCAACCTGTCACATTATTTTTCTCTCCAACCACATTACATCGCCAACATTGATGCAGGTGAAAATTTGTTTCTTGTCGTGTTGCCGAATACTGATGGTCTCTTCTATGATTGTGTTGTCGTTCTTCTGTAGGCTTCTATGCTGGAAAGTATGAGACTCCTGTGTTTGTTGTCGCTCACAGAAAATGGTGGGTCTACACAGATGTTTTTTAACCCAACTCAACACAATAGAAATTGTGTCATAATATATTTATTTTGTTCTTTTAATCTAGCCGTTCATATTCTATTTTAGGCCTTCTCCCCAAAGATTATCGGTCATTAAAAGCCCAGTATCTACAGGTGAGTTCTGCCCTCATACGTATTGTTTTAAATAACTACCATCACTGGTTGGACGATGTTGTCAAACACTGTGAGATGTCGTATGGTGTACTTTACTTTTCCCTTTAAATATTTTTAGTGAAAAAGACACAGACAGGAGAAAATATGTTGTAACAACTAACGATTTCACAACCACAAACCTACACTCACCGACCACTTCATTAGGTACAACTGTGCAACTGCTCGCTAACGCAAATATTTAATTAGCCAATCATGTGGCTGGTTTGAGTATTTCAGAAAGTGCTTATCTACTTGGATTTTCCCGCACAACTATCTCTAAGGTTTACAGAGAATTGGCTGAAAAAGTGAAAATATCCAGTGAGTGGCAGTTCTCTAGGCGAAAATGCCTTGTTGATGGCAGAAGTCAGAGGAGAATGGCCAGACTGGTACGAGCTGATAGAAAGGCAACAGTAACTCAAATAAACCCAATTATTCCAAGGTATGCAGAAGAGCATCATGTCGAACCTTGAAGCTGATGTGCTACAGCAGCAGAAGACCACACCAGGTGCCACTCCTGTCAGCTAATAAAAGGAAACTGAGTTTACAATTTGCACGGGCCCACCACATTTGGACAATAGAAGATTGGAAAAATGTTGCCTGGTCTGATGAGTCTTGATTTCTGCTGCAACATTCAGATGGTAGGGTCAGATTTTGGTGTAAACAACATGAAATCATGGATCCATCCTGCCTTGTATCAACGGTTCAGGTTGGTGGTGGTGATGTAATGGTCTGGGGGTGCAATGGTTTTCTTGGCACACTTGGGGCCCCTTAGAACCAATTGAGCGTTGTTTAAATGCCACGGCCTACCTGGGTATTGTTGACAACCATGTTGATCCCTTTAAAACCACAGTGTATCCATCTTCTCACGGCTACTTCCAGTAGGATAACATGTCATGTCACAAAGCTCACATCATCTCAAACTGGTTTCTTGAAGATGACAATGAGTTCAAATGGCCTCCACAGTCACCAGATCTCATTCCAATCAACCACCTTTGGGATGTGGTGGAACTGGAGATTCATATCATGGATGTACAGCTGACAAATCTGCAGCAACTGCATGATGCAATAATCTCAATATGCACCACAATATCTGAGGAATGTTTGCAGCACCTTGTTGAGTCTATGCCATGAAGAATTAAAGCAGTTCTGATGCCAAAACTGGGTCCAAACTGTTACTAGCAAAGTGTACCTAATGAAGTGGCCGGTGAGTGTATATTGTCATGACGACTCAGAATTTGACCATCAGTGAACTGGATTCGTTCTGTATCTTTGTATTTCCATGGTTTCTTTAGTTGGAGACTTCACAGTTATCTTTCTCCTTTCATCTGTCAGAGTTATGGTGTGGACCACCTGCTGACCTTCTCCAACCTCAAGCAGCTCGGCCTGCTGGTAGAGCAGCAGCCTGGGGAGACGCTCACGGTTATGGAGAGCAGAGTGGGAAAACTGGTCAATGACAAAACCGCAGGTCAGATAAGGGCCCGTTAACATTCATATATCAATACCATTCATATATCAACACCGTTTGTATAACAATACCATTCATATATCAATACCATTTGTATAACAATACTATTCATATATCAATGCTGTTTGTATAACAATACCATTCATATATCAATACCGTTTGTATAACAATACCATTCATATATCAATACCGTTTGTATAACAATACCATTCAAATATCAATACTGTTTGTATAACAATACTATTCATATATCAATACTGTTTGTATAACAATACTATTCATATATCAATGCTGTTTGTATAACAATACCATTCATATATCAATACTGTTTGTGTAACGATACCATTCATATATCAATACCATTTGTATAACAATACTATTCATATATCAATGCTGTTTGTATAACAATACCATTCATATATCAATACTGTTTATATAACAATACTACTCATATATCAATACCATTTGTATAACAATACCATTCATATATCAATACTGTTTGTATAACAATACCATTCATATATAAATACCGTTTGTATAACAATACCATTCATGTATCAATACCATTTGTATAACAATACCATTCATGTATCAATACTGTTTATATAACAATACTATTCATATATAAATACCGTTTGTATAACAATACCATTCATGTATCAATACCATTTGTATAACAATACCATTCATGTATCAATACTGTTTATATAACAATACTATTCATATATAAATACCGTTTGTATAACAATACCATTCATGTATCAATACTGTTTATATAACAATACTATTCATATATCAATACCGTTTGTATAACAATACCTTTCATATATCAATAGTATTTACAGTTGCAATCAAAGTTATTCAACCCCCATTGAAAATCTGTTTTTTGGACAAATGTACAGACTTTCAGCTGTTAACAATGAACAAATCAAACAAAAGCACTTGAGATAGCTCAGCACAGAAAATGCTTGAAGAAGTTTCTTGTTTCAAGTAGTATAATTGTCCTGTTGGAAGGTCCAATGACGCTCAAGCTTCAGCTTCCTCACAGACTTCATGATGTTTCCTTTTTTGGGGAAAAAACTACTTCAATTATTACATACACTCACCTAAAGGATTATTAGGAACACCCGTTCAATTTCTCATTAATGCAATGATCTACTCAACCAATCACATGGCAGTTGCTTCAATGCATTTAGGGGTGTGGTCCTGGTCAAGACAATCTCCTGAACTCCAAACTGAATGTCAGAATGGGAAAGAAAGGTGATTTAAGCAATTTTGAGTGTGGCATGGTTGTTGGTGCCAGACGGGCCAGTCTGAGTATTTCACAATCTGCTCAGTTACTGGGATTTTCAGACTCAACCATTTCTAGGGTTTACAAAGAATGGTGTGAAAAGGGAAAAAACATCCAGTATGCGGCAGTCCTGTGGGCGAAAATGCCTTGTTGATGTTGAGGTCAGAGGAGAATGGGCCGACTGCTTCAAGCTAATAGAAGAGCAACTTTGACTGAAATAACCACTTGTTTCAACCGAGGTATGCAGCAAAGCATTTGTGAAGCCACAACACGCACAACCTTGAGGCGGATGGGCTACAACAGCAGAAGACCCCACCGGGTACCACTCATCTCCACTACAAATAGGAAAAAGAGGCTACAATTTGCAAGAGCTCCCCAAAATTGAACAGTTGAAGACTGGAAAAATGTTGCCTGGTCTGATGAGTCTCGATTTCTGTTGAGACATTCAGATGGTAGAGTCAGAATTTGGCGTAAACAGAATGAGAACATGGATCCATCATGCCTTGTTACAACTGTGCAGGCTGGTGGTGGTGGTGTAATGGTGTGGGGGATGTTTTCTTGGCACACGTTAGGCCCCTTAGTGCCAATTGGGCATCGTTTAAATGCCACGGCCTACCTGAGCATTGTTTCTGACCATGTCCATCCCTTTCTGCCCACCATGTACCCATCCTCTGATGGCTACTTCCAGCAGGATAATACACCATGTCACAAAGCTCGAATCATTTCAAATTGGTTACTTGAACATTACAATGAGTTCACTGTACTAAAATGGCACCCACAGTCACCAGATCTCAACCCAATAGAGCATCTTTGGGATGTGGTGGAACCGGAGCTTTGTGCCCTGGATGTGCATCCCACAAATCTCCATCAACTGCAAGATGCTATCCTATCAATATGGGCCAACATTTCTAAAGAATGCTTTCAGCACTTTATTGAATCAATGCCACGTAGAATTAAGGCAGTTCTGAAGGCGAAATGGGGTCAAACACAGTATTAGTATGGTGTTCCTAATAATCCTTTAGGTGAGTGTATATTCATTGTGTTGCTCTATTTCAATAGCACCCTTTTGCTGTTACGACCTGCTGCAAACCAGATGCATAGCCAGACACCAGCCTCTGGCAGCGTTCCTGAGGAATCTTACCCCATTCCTCATGAGAAATGACCTCCAGTTCAGTAACATCTTTTGGGTTTGCGTGCTGCAACCACCCACCAGAGATTGTCTATGGGGTTCTAGTCAGGTGACTGTGATGGCCACTGTAGCATCTTCCAGGACTTCTTCTGCAGCTAAGCCTTGGAGGACTTTGAGGTATGCTTGGGATTGTCCATTTGGAAGTTCCATTGACGCTCAAGCTTCAGCTTCCTCACAGACGGCATGACATTTTCTCCTAGGGGATGGAATAATTTTGATTGCAACTGTATGTCAATACCGTTCATATAGAGTATCAATACCATTTAAACATTAACATAATTTACGTCAATACCATTCATGTATCAATACCATTCATATATCAATATAAAAGCTTGTTTTCTCTGGTCCAGTCATTGTAACAAGGGAATAAGTAAATTAAACCAATTTACAATAATGAGAGACATAAGGTTTGTAACCAAGATAAGGTACTAGATGGCATGATGTTCTGCTAAATATCCGCACTTGAAACTTTCAACATGTTTTATTTTAGGAAAGCTGACTGACGCCTTCTCTTCCCTGGCCAAGAAGAGCAATTTCCGTGCCTTGAGCAAGAGGCTCAATCTGGTATGCAGATTTTCTTGAAGTCACAATCTTTAAAAACATACCTTCATTATACAGGTTTCTTGCATAATCCTAAACCTAAATTAATTTTCCATGGAGATTATCAAGTAAGATTACTTTTTTTGGCAGGAATATGATTCAAATGCATAAGGGACTTGCTGCTTTAAATCACTCACTAACAAAAGAGAATTGATATAAAATCCTATGTCTATTGATATAACATCAAGGTGCCCAAGTCGGATGAAGAGTATGACCTCCGTGTGCCTCGAGACATGGCCTATATCTTCAGTGGGGCCTACGTACCTCTGAGCTGTAAACTCATTGAGCAAGTAGGTGAACTCCAACATTAATGTTAATTACAAATGTGATTTAGCATTGGCCTGAAGATTCACAGTCTCTGCTTTGCAACTGTTGCAAAAATGACTATAAAGACCCATGGTCAAATAACAAGTTCTTAAGTCGGAAAACCGTTGGTCATTTCAGTTTAATTCGCACCCTCAGGCAATCTAGTGTGTGTGGACACGTTTTACAACAGGTTGGTCTCATTAGCTGGTTGCTCTGATTGCCCCCAAATAATAATCAACCTTGCTCTTTATACCAGGGACCACGTCCTTGAGCATCATACAGATAAGACTTATAAGGGGGGTCCGCGTGGCCTAGTGGGATAAGTCGCTGCGTTGCACAACAGTCTACATCAGGATAGTCATGGGTTCGAGCATGACTATGGGTTTTCTGATTTCCCCTGGCCTCCTGCATGAGGCAGCACAAAATTGGCATAGCGCTGCCCGGGATTTGGGTTAGATTATCTAACACAACTTAGACAGAAATTTGTTTCAGTTAATGATGACTGGGTTAACATAGGTTGTGCTCATGTATTAACATGCACATATACTGTTCCATATACTTATGCACTGTTCCAAACTGTACTATTCCTTCCATGTACTGTCCCACACAAACAGGCACTGGAGCGTGATGGCTGGACAGGGCTGGAGGAAGTCACCCGCATGATCAATGGGCAGGAGTTTGTGGTTACAGGTGGGACAAGTTGGCTGGACATTGAATGTGCAATGTAGGTTGCTCAGACTCAGATTTGGCCTGGACTAAGTAGACCCTTATTGGACAGTCCATGAAAAACAGGTAATTAAACCTAATTGGACAGTCCATAAAGCACAGGTAATTAAACCTAATTGGACAGTCCATAAAGCACAGGTAATTAAACCTAATTGGACAGTCCATAAAGCACAGGTAATTAAACCTAATTGGACAGTCCATAAAGCACAGGTAATTAAACCTAATTGGACAGTCCTTAAAGCACAGGTAATATAACCGAATTGGACAGTCCATAAAGCACAGGTAATATAACCAAATTGGACAGTCCATAAAGTATAGGTAATATAACCAAATGGGACAGTCCATAAAGCACAGGTAATATAACCAAATTGGACAGTCCATAAAGCACAGGTAATTAAACCTAATTGGACAGTCCTTAAAGCACAGGTAATATAACCAAATGGGACAGTCCTTAAAGCACAGGGAATATAACCAAATGGGACAGTCCTTAAAGCACAGGTAAATATAACCTAATTGGACAGTCCTTAAAGCACAGGTAATATAAACTAATTGGACTGTTCTTAAATCACAAGGAATAGAACCTAATTGGACAGTCTAAAGCACAGGTAAAATAACCTAATTGGACAGTCCTTAAAGGACAGGTAATAGAACCTAATTGGACAGTCCTTAAAGCACACATAATAGAACCTAATTGGACAACATGCTAAACCTGTATCTTTCTCCCTTGGCAGGTAGCAATGGGTCAGATACAAGGGTGAAGAGTGATGCCCAGCAGATCATTCTGGTCATGTTTCTGGGGGGCTGCACCTACTCTGAGATCTCAGCCCTGCGTTTCCTGGGAAGAGAGAAGGGTAGGTAGGCTCTGTCTGGGGATTATGCTGGTTTTAGTAATTTAACAAACTGTCTTAATTTACCTGTAGTCCTCAGAGGTGACCTATTAACTAGATGGTGACCTATTAACTAGATGGTGACCTAGTAACTAGATGGTGACCTAGTAACTAGATGGTGACCTATTAACTAGATGGTGACCTATTAACTAGATGGTGACCTATTAACTAGATGGTGACCTAGTAACTAGATGGTGACCTAGTAACTAGATGGTGACCTAGTAACTAGATGGTGACCTATTAACTAGATGGTGACCTATTAACTAGATGGTGACCTATTAACTAGATGTTAACTGGCAGGGTTGTGGAGGTTTTGGAAAATAACTATATTTCATACTTTTTACCTCTATGGCTTTCAGGTCAGGGGTAGGCAAATGTTTTGGCTCAGGGGCTGCACAGGACTTCACACTTTTTAATGTGTAAAACAAATTTTAGAACAATTATTTAATGAAAATAATTTCTAGACTAATAATCGTAAGGTTGTCAGTTCATATCCACATGTTATGTTGCCCTTGACCAAGGCATTTTACACTACCTTTCTCCAGGTGATGTCCATGTATTTAGTCTGGATAGGAGGATCTTTTAAATGACTGAAATGTAAATGTAGAAACTGCCCTATCCATATGTGTTCATACCCATCAGCTGTTGGAACCAATGGTGTGATGTCAAAGGATACATACAGAACATGTTGTACATAGTTAAAATTATCGTCTATATTAAAAAATGTGTCGTCTCTGGTCTTTCTAGGTTATAAATTTGTTGTGGTGACCACAGCTATCACAAATAGTGCCAGACTTCTGGAGTCTATGTTGGACAGACATGCATGATTCCTGGATTTCTCTCATGATTGCCAATGGGAGCACCCAGCTCATGGTTTCTTGGGGACACATACAGATTTTGGACAGTTGGGATCAAGACAAATGACAACAAACTAAGTTTGATATTATTCAGTATTGTATTTCATACAGACACTATGAAGGCATAATGCGGTGCAGAATGTTTTATTTGTCTCATCATTCACTGGATACATATATGGATTGATGCTAAACAATACTACATTGCATTGCTCAACCTGCATGAGTTTTACTAAATATGTTGTTTTTAATGTTTTTTATTTTATATATGTGATTAGTTACAATTGAATGAATGCAGTTAAAGTAAACAAAAATGTTTGCACAATGTAATGTGAAAGCATGGTTCATTACTGTCACCATTATGTTTAAAAAAAAAATAGTTACTACACATGGGTGGTATCACAGTAGGAGAAGCCAGGGTAACATGTATTCTCAAGAACTGAATAGTCAACATTTAAAAGCAAATTACTGAATAGTTACAATTAAAATGCAAGTTGTACTTTATTACCATAGTTATAAAATAATATTTAGAAAATGAATAGGACAAATGTACTAGTGGTCTGTTCCAGAGGCACAACATCATCATACTGTACTTGCAAGAATGCTTGCCTGGTTTACATCCTATCTATCCGAATTATATCAATTTGTGTGTGTGGATGTTCAATCCTCTGTATAATCAAAGGTTCACTTTGGTGTCCCTCTGGGATCGGTCTTGGGACCACAGGTGTTTTCTCTATATATGCTGCCTCTTGTGATACAATCCTGAAAGCACAACGTCAACTATGCTGATGACAGAGAGTTGTACATCTCTATGAAACATGGTCGAAGACCTAAAATTGTTTACCCTGGAAGCCAGTGTTTTGGACATAAGTATGCGGATGTCTGAGCATTTCTTACTTCTAAATCCAGCAAAAGTAGAAAGGATCATTTTAGGTCCAAAGAAACAACAAGATTTGCTGTCAGACCTGAGAGGTGATCTTGGTGTTATTCTGGACTCCGATCTCCAGGGCCGGCCCTAGGTTGGGGGGGCCCCCCGCCCCCCCTCCCCACTTGGAAAAAGCAACTCCACAGTTATTCCATAGTTAGTTCATTTTTTATTTTAAATGTTCACACAACAACTATTTAAAAGCAACAACCTGAAGGATACAGTAGAAAACAATAGAGAAGCAATAAGATCTCACCTCTAGGAAAAGCAGTTATAGTGTTTTCATTTTAGGTTTGGCAAAGTTAGAAAAGATTGTGGGCTATTTACACAAAGAGATAATCTCTGCTGGGTCCTTCTTCTGTGAGAAAATTAAACACACAAACATAGAGCAACTTTAAAAATATCTGTAGATGCAATAGTGATGATTTTACTTCAAATACAAGACCCAGGTTTTCAGGT
>JACXGM010003017.1:0-10375 GCA_016801145.1 Umbra pygmaea | reverse complement strand
AAAAATGCCATTATGAATGCCAATGAATGTTAATTTAGTATGAACACACAAACTAATGTCCATCATTTTATGCAAATTTACAACATAATTTGACAATGAGAAGTTATTAGAAATACAACATCTTTAAGTAAGAAGACAATTTCAAATCTGTATGTTAGGGTGTCTTCAGAGTATTTAGCATTGATTATGTGAAAAACAAGTGTCTGGTGTGGATTTAGATAGATTAAGATGGCATATATATCGATATATGTGATGTGATAATCCGTTTAATTTGAAAAAGGGTTGCTAAATGTAGGAACTTCCCTTAATCGAGCATTGATAACGTTAACGATCAACCATCGATTAATCGTTATTAAATTGTAACACAAAACAAACTATAGACATATAGGTCTCATATTAAAGCTGAAACCGCAGTAAAACGTTACAAGGCAGAATGCGGTTCCTGATTATGCTAACAAAACAGCTCCTCTATTTAACATTTAAGCCATGTAATATTTGAGCTTAGTGATGATATAGCTGTTCCAGACAATGTTTTTTATGGTCAGCGACAAACCTCCCACGCCAAATAACAGCTCCCGTCCCCAAAGTATGAACAGTTCATATCTTTGCTAGTCTTTGAATTGCCCCAGACTCCCCGATTTTTTTCTGGCATGATTGATATTTTTGTGAAACCAGTGAGGAGCTGTAGCAAATAAGAGGGCAGAAATCTTGACATAAATATGAACAGGTCGATATGACAGGTAATTCGGTAAATATGACAGGTAGAAATAAATAGCGTTGAAGAAAAAGAAATAGGGTAAAATACAAAGGAAGAATAAAACAGGCAAAAATATTATAATATACACATAAATACATACATTTAAAAAATACGTCATAAATAAACAAAGTTGAAAATTATAACAGACATTAAATAAATAAGGTAATTATTACAAAGGTGAATAAATAAAGAAGCTAATTAAAAGAGATATATACATTAATGTCTCATTGTTTAATTTAATTACTGCCTAGATTTATTTATTTACTGTATTTATTGTGCAATTAATTGTATGCTTATTTATTTTTTTAGCATTTATTTATTTATTTCTTATTTTGTCAGACTTGGTCCTCCATACTCTCCATGGTATTTGTATCGGTGCTTTATCGATTTGATTTAGTAGAGCGCAGCTACGTCACTCGTTGAAATGAATGGTTTTCTCCTGCGCAATGCCGCTCTTCCGCCTCCCATGTGCATGCGCCTTTACGCAATGACATAACCCTGTTCTAAACCAATCATAGACAAGACCGCATTTGATGCATATTTTTGAATCGGATGAAACGGCTTGAAAGACATTAGCTAAACAACACGTCTAGCTGAAGTGACAGTGCCTGATTCAGGATTAATATTTTTGTGGATATCTACAACACAGCTGAAGTAGGAAATATTGGGACTTCAGAATGAGAAAGAGGCAAGAAAATTTAACTTTATTTGTAAACAATCTGATGTTGTATGCAGATTGGAATGCTACCGCATAGTTGTTAACTAGCTAGCTATGTAGCTAGCCTACGTGATGTTTTTACTGTACTGAACAGCATGACTTGTATATCATCACACGGTTTAAGTCTGATTGTTCGCTAGTATTTTTGCTGTCTACAATAATACACTAACTTTCTAGTTGCAGACAGTACTGTACTAATATCAACCCATTATTGATTGGGCGTGTCTGAAAATGTGAAGGGTACTGCACTGTGTTCTCAATACAGACCGATTAATGTACCGTACTCTACGTACAGTAACAACAGTACAGTAATATGACAAATCCACACTAAATACCTATTACACTGGCTACGTTAATTGTCGTTAAACATCTGTAAGTACATTTTCTAGCCATCCAGACTAGCTATTATTAACTATTACTTTTCTTTGCAACTTGTAGGAGGCCAAATTGCGTTTAGCCCTTATTACGTCAACAGCAGTTTATCGTAATGCCCTTTTTTTTAATAAACCGTTTACTTAATTTCCCAATTTCAGTGAGGTGCTCGCAGCCGAGTCTGTGTCTTGCCTTAATAAAGCTCTCTGTCAACTGAAGGACATCTGGGAAGAGATAGGTATACCAGAAGACCAGAGACTACAGAGAACCAATGTGGTCAAAAATCATATCAAAGTGAGTAGCCCACACATGATATTCAAGCATTGAGCTTGGTTAAGGAACAACATTGGTTAACACTTGCCTGTGCACGTACTGTAAATTAACCCATAACCTATGTATTAATGCAGCGTAAACTTGTAGCTAACCTATTTTTTTGTGAGGTTGTTAGAAGCTATATGCCTGACATTGCCTTTTCAGTATAAATCTTTTTTTTTGCTTCCCTTCGTAGTAGTTGTGCACCTACAGAGCTCTTCGCTCTGGATGTCAGTTAGGTTCTGGGCTCTCTATGGAGGTAAACAAGAACTTTTGATAATGAATTAGGACAGCCATTATAAAATGTTTCAAAATCAGCCTGGGGCAGACAACCCTCAAAGCAAAATAAACAAACAGTTCTACAGCATACAGTATCTGGTTGACAAATCTCAGTCCCTCACACCACTTTACCTTTTTCCTAATCCATGACTGTAGGTCAAGGAAATGGGAAGGAAAGATCATTGCTGACCCCTCCCACCCACAATTCTCACCACCACAGTTTAAAAAGTTTCCATGGCAGGCGGTTGGTACAGTTCAGTCAGGACTAAAAATATCATGCCTCTTGACTCATTGACTCAGGCTCATTTGCCTGCATTTAGATCACAGTGTATATACTACGAAGTGAACTTGTGTACATCTGTATTCCTCTGTTATTATGCTTTTTTCCCATTACCTTATAGACTTGGGACCTAATGCACATAATTTAGTTTCAAGCATTATGTAATTTCTGTTTTTTGTCCCTATTATCTATAACTAGCATCACAATTACAAACATTCACTTTAAATGTATGTTGTGTTTGGTTAAAAAAAGTTGATTCTGAAGACCCAGTCACTTGGGGTCACAGTGGCTAAAGTGTCCCCCACGCCACCCCAGCCCATTGCACCAAACCTACTTAACAGTATAAATTATTTTTATACCAATTCAGATGTCACTGACAGCACTGTGAAGAAACATACAGTTAACAAAGCTGTCCAAAATCTAAATAGCAAACAAAAAGTGATGATGGCTATCACTAACATTCAGTGGTGTTTTATGAGTAAAACCTGAGAATGTTTTAGGAGCACCGTCTCTGACCGTCACCTGTCTGAGGCTCAGACTCACTCTGCTGAACTGAAATAGATTAAATAAGACTTTCAGTGTCAGACATTGTGGACAATAGTTGGTAATAGCACATAGAAAGTACACTGATCTGTATTTTGGAAAATAGTAAAATGAATGGACTGAATGCAAGATATCTTAATGAGATAAGACCAACAGATTGTAACTCAGTGGTCTAAACAATTGTTTAAACAGCTGTCTTAATCTATTATCCATTTTATCACTCACATCCATTTCATAGTCTGCTGATTCTGCCTCAGACACTCTGCTGAATTAGTCAAATAATTCAGTCAGACACACCCAGTGGCCATTTCCACAGAAGTGCAGATCTACAGTATCTACAGTGTTAGTGATAATGTAGTGCAGAATATATACTGATGTCTCTTACAGTTCAGTTTAATGATACATTTCTGGAGCCATTATGAATCTGTAGGCAAATGAATGTCTATTTCTTCCTCTTAATGATGATAGCATTAGAGCTAACTATTGCAATGGATGACAATTGTGTGAGAGAACAAATAAGCTAAAACAATCTAATATTGTGCTAGTTACCGCTGAGTTGACTAGTAGAAAGACCTGGTTGCAGTACCAGTTTAGCTACTGGTTTAATCTGGTCTAAATGAAAGTTGTCATTACTGGCTAAAGTATATCTTTCTAGCTAGCCATCTGATATTTATCATCTAAATCCATCATCTTCTTTCACGCTGAAGTCAACTCAAGACTACTATAGTGTAACGGTAAAGCATGACATGGATAGGCTTTTTCTATCGAGAACATGAGTGGAATGGATTTACAGCAATGACACGGGCAGTCAGTCTCTGAGACACTTTGTGGGACAAGTAGTTAACATGAGTCCAGTGCTTGCTTGGCGTCGTAAGAAAAACAACATTGGTTGCTTGGTGCCCCTGGGAGTTGCAGTGCCCGTGGGAGTTGTAGTGCCCCTTGGCACTTGCCCAGTTGCCCATGTGGTTAATCCTCTCACGCTGATAACATCACAGAGGTTCTCAATTGGATTCAGGTCTGGGGAACGTGAAGGCCAGCCCATGGCATCAATGCCTTCTTCATCCAGGAACTGCCTACACACTCTTGCCACATGAGACCGGGCATTGTCCTGCACCAAGAGGAACTCAGGGCCCACTGCACCTGCATAAGTTCTGATGATGGGTCTGAGAATTTCATACCGGTACCTAACAGCAGTCAGGGTACCATTGGCTAGCACAAGGAGGTCTGTGTGACCTTCCAAGGATATGCCTCTCCAGACCATCACTGACACACCAGCAACATAGCGTTCACCACAGAGTCTCTAGACTGTTCACATCGGTCACATGTGCTTTAAAGGAGAATTCCGGGCGATTTCAAAAGGTAGCTCTGTTGTTTGCATATCGGAAGTGCTGTCCATAGTGTTAATAACTCAAACAATCTGTATTGCCAAAACCGTGTTTACATTTTGCTGCCAATAGACAACCATTGCGCATTTACGGGGCAAGTTAAAAAGCGTGCTTTGAGCCACTAAACATTACTAGTAAATGTCATTACTAGTCCATATCGATTTGCACTGATTCCTTATTATAAACACAGCGAGTTTGAACAAATAAGTTTGTGTACATACCTTAGTTTATTTCCCATTTTCCAGTGAAGTCCACACTAGTCGTTTGTTGAGTTCATACAATTCAATATTCCAAAACGTATTTTTTCCACAAAAAAAACAATTTGCCGTGGTTATATCTATAAACTACTTTGATCGGGTGTAAACTGACACTTGCATTTACAGCTCCCAAGATTTCAAGAGTTATCGCGCATGAGCAGAGGTAACTAAGCAACACTGTTGAGGAAGCGGTGTCAGATTACCTGGCCGATTTGCTAGATTATTTGGATAACCACCGCAAATAGTTTTTTTGGGGGAAAAATACGTTTTGGAATATTGAAGTGTTTGACTTTGACAATCGACTAATGTGGACTTCACTGGAAAATGGGAAATAAACTGAGGTATGTACACAAACTTATTTGTTCAAACTCGCTGTGTTTATTATAAGGAATCAGTGCAAATGGATATGGACTAGTAATGACATTTTGAACATGTTTGTGGCTCAAAGCACGCTTTTTAACTTGCCCCGTAAATGCGTAATGGTTGTCTATTGGAAGCAAAATGTAAACACGGTTTTGGCAATACAGATTGTTTGAGTTATTAACGCTACGGACAGCACTTCTGATATGTAAACAGAGCTATGTTTTGAAATCGCCCGGAATTCTCCTTTAATACTTTGTAGCGCCTGCGCCACCTTTTGCTGCGATTACAGCTGTAAGTCGCTTGGGGTATGTCTCTATCAGTTTTGCACATCGAGAGACTGAAATTTTTGCCCATTCCTCCTTGCAAAACAACTCAAGCTCAGTGAGGTTGGATGGAGAGCATTTGTGAACAGCAGTTTTCAGTTCATTCCACAGATTCTCGATTGGATTCAGGTCTGGACTTTGACTTTGACTTTTGCCATTCTAACACCTGGATATGTTTATTTGTGAACCATTCCGTTGTAGATTTTGCTTTATGTTTTGGATCACTGTCTTGTTGGAAGACAAACCATTCTTCCAGAATGGTCCTGCATTTGGCTCCATCCATCTTCCTATCAATTTTAGCCATCTTCCCTGTCCCTGCTGAAGAGAAGCAGGCCCAAATTATGATTCTGCCACCACCATGTTTGACAGTGGGGATGGTGCGTTCAGGGTGATGAGCTGTGTTGCTTTTACGCCAAACATAACGTTTTGCATTGTTGCCAAAAAGTTCGATTTCGGTTTCATCTGACCAGAGCACCTTCTTCCACATGTTTGGTGTCTCCCAGGTGGCTTGTGGCAAACTTTAAACAATACTTTTTATGGATATCTTTCAGAAATGGCTTTCTTCTTGCCACTTCCATAAAGGCCAGATTTGTGCAGTATATGACTGCTTTAGATCTCTGCAGTTCATCCAGAGTGATCATGGGCTTCTTGGCTGCATCTCTGATCACACTTCTCCTTTTATGAGGTGAAAGTTTAGAGGGACGGCCGGGTCTTGGTAGATTTGCAGTGGTCTGATACTCCTTCCATTTCAATATTATCGCTTGCACAGTGCTCCTTGGGATGTGTAAAGCTTGGGAAATCTTTCTGTATCCAAATCCGGCTTTAAACTTCTCCACAACGTTATCTCGGACCTGCATGGTGTGTTCCTTGTTCATGATGCTCTCTGTGTGTTCAACAGACCTCTGAGACTATCACAGATCAGGTGCATTTATACGGAGACTTGATTACACACAGCCACAGGTGGATTCTATTTATCCTCATTAGTCATTTAGGTCAACATTGGATCATTCAGAGATCCTCACTGAACTTCTGGAGAGAGTTTGCTGCACTGAAAATAAAGGGATTGAATAATTTTGTTCGCCCTATTTGTCTGTTTTTTTATTTGTTTTTTATTTCAAAAAAAGTTTGAAATATCCAATAAATTTTGTTCCACTTCATGATTGTGTCCCACTTGTTGTTGCTTCTTCACAAAAAATTACAGTTTTATATCTTTATGTTTGAAGCCTGAAATGTGGCAAAAGGTCGAAATGTTCAAGGGGGCCAAATACTTTCGCAAGGCACTGTAGGGATGTTCCATCCTGGAGGAACTCGACTACCTGTACAACCTGAATGGGCTGCAGGTATCTCCTCATGCTACCAGTAGCGACAAGGACACTAGCGAAATGTAAAATTGAAGAAGAATCATTCAGTAAGGATAAGGAGAGTGTCTGTGGCCACCACCTGCAAAACCACTCCCTTTTTGGGGGTTGTCTTGCTGTTGCCTCCTGTGCACATGTTGTCACTTTCATTTGCACCAAAACTGGACAGATTGATATCTCTGAAGTTTTTTGAGTTTGTGTTATACTGTGATGATTGCGTGTTACCTTAATTTCTTTGAGCAATGTATTTTCTATAAACTGTTTAGAGCACTGTTTTTTCAACCGTCTCCTCAGGGAACACCAGCAGTTTCATGTATTTGATCTATTTCTGAGCAAGCACACCTGATTCAACTAATCTGCTAATTACCAGGCCTTTGTGACTCCGGTGAGCTAGTTCAGCAGCTACAGCTAAACTGTGAAACGTCTGGTGTGCCCTGAGGAGAGGGTTGGAAAACGCTTGTTTAGAGTAGATAACGTTTCTCCTTGTCTGTCACAGGGTCTGCTAGAGATGATGATTGCAGAGGAGGAGTCTCTTAAGACGAGGTTGTTGAACAGCATCGAAGCCTGTCGCAAACAATTGGATACACTGTGCTTGGAATTACAGCTACGCCCTTTTGAGGTATGCCTTAATGAAGTCGTTAGAGTAATAGTATGGTAACTAAGCAATAAGGCACAATGGTGTGTGCAATATGTCCAATATACAGTTCTAAGAACTGTTCTTAAGCATGACACATTGCTGAGTGCCTTGGTCTTAGCGCTTTGTCAAACACTTATACCAAATATTGTCAATATACCATTACCCCCTAAGGTGTCTTATGTCGCTTTCACACCTATAGTTCGGTGGACTCGGTGCGATTCGGGGGTGAAGTTGCAACATTGTTTAATTTTTCATTTGGTTCGGTTTGCTTTCACACTGCACTTTGTCAAACGCACCAAACACTGTCAACACATGTCACATGGCCTGGCTGTTGCCTAGCAATGGAATTACTTTGAAAAGTTTTAAGGCAAACTCGCTATTACTTCCTGGTCTCAAAAAAAATGGAACAACACCAAAAAGGAGGAAACACTATCCTACGGGGAACAGACTTAGAAAAAAACAGGTCATTTCAAATTAAACCCAAGGCAAAACGATGAACCGCTCACTCTACATTATCTATTACCAGACTACTGTAGAATTAAAATCATTTGACACCAAATTGGCTATTGATTTCAAAATGTTATCCTGATTATAGGCTAAGAACTGTTATTCCGATCACAGTATGCTACACCGGAAAAAATGATCTCCAGAGGAAATGTTATAAAATACACTGTTTTTTGGTTTGCTTCCTGTATTTAGGTCGAGTCGCGTTCACACCTAAATTGAACCAAACTCTAGTTCACTTGGAAGCGGGCCGAGACCCCCGTTTTAAAGGGGACCAGAGTTTGTTTGTTTGGTCCGCACCAGAGTTTGGATGAGCTTTCACACCAGCCCAAACGAACCGGAGTATCCGACCAAACGCTCCAGGGTTCGTTTTAAACAGACCAAACTAGGCAGGTGTGAAAGCAACCTTATTGTGATTAAGAAAGGGTGCCAATGTAATGAGGGCAATAGAAAGTGATACATAGACATAACTGATCAGACTTTTGTAGGAGTGGAGGTGGATGGAAACATGCAAGTGTTGTGGGGAGGTTTTTGCAAACATTTCTGATTCCCTGTGTGTAGTCTGCTATACTCAAGTCCTAGAGAACAGTGTGCATTGCGGTATTGTACATGGGCCTAATGGACCCGATCATAGCTTAAGAATGTGACTGTAAAAACTAGAAACACAGAAGCATTCCATCACTGAGTGAATGGAGAATCATCCATGTAGATTTTCTTCATATTTTGTAATTATTACCATGCATTTTAATCTTCTGGTATTAGCTGGTTCTTCCCATATAGCTTACAATAAATGGTTGCAGGTGTTGTTTACACAGTGTAGTAAAGCCTGACCTGTACACCATGTTTTTTTAAATGACAGTTTTGAAATGTTATGAAGCCCAACTCTTCTTTTCCTAATATTTGGTGTTTGGATAGAGCTATGATAATTTTCCCCTTTTTTGACAATCATGGCTTTTACCATTTTTGGGGGAAAATACAAAAGTGATTGTGGCTCAGAGTTTCGAGAATGTCTGCGTTTTGTGTTCCCAGGAGGAGCGTGGCGTCACCATGCTCCAGCAGGAGAAGGACATCCGGAGCCAGGTGGAGGTGTTGGTGAAGGAGCGGAACCAGCGGATGCAGCAGCTCAAGGCCCTGACGGAGCACGACCAGGACCTGTGTGACATCCTCTGCTCGGAGCCTTACGCCATCGCCCCCAACAGCGTGCCCTCCCTGGAGCAGCTCGACGCCTTCCGTCAGCACATCGCCAACCAGACTGCAGAGAAGGTGGAATGAGATTATTTATTATTTATTTATATATAAACACACACACACATTGATTTTGTTGGTGATGACCAGTCGAAGTATTAGTGAATTAGCCATTTCTTTATGATTGACCTTTAATGAATGCTAGCCTCAAACTAGCAACAAATGAGTCACTGTCAATCCCAAAGCTGCCTCTCTGCCCTAACATGCTTCGGTTAGAGGATGTGGAAGCTTTATGCCTTGTCCAGTCACACGAGTTGTGCCCTTATACTTGGCCGGGTTATATTAACAAAACGGGCTTTTGTAGTAAGCTTTCGCACCATTTACAACGACAAATAACGGAGGCTTTCTTCCAGATCACAGCTCACTGTTTGTGTAAAACTGTAGTGTGGACAGTCAAATACTCTGGTGCCTTTTGGGATTTGACTTTGCTGCAGTGGTCTAATTAGCCCTTAAACCCTTCATCACACCCTCCACTTTGGTACACTTTCGCTGAGGCACTAACGGTGTGTAAATAG
This sequence comes from Umbra pygmaea, assembly GCA_016801145.1. Taxonomy (NCBI): domain Eukaryota; kingdom Metazoa; phylum Chordata; class Actinopteri; order Esociformes; family Umbridae; genus Umbra; species Umbra pygmaea. The sequence goes on along the minus strand of JACXGM010003017.1, from coordinate 527 downwards.
TGGAGTGAAGGAAGCGAGTGTCCATTGGGGATTCAGCATTCGTTTTTCTTTTTTAAGTGTTACACACTTTGCCTACTTAATATACAAATAGCTAATTTAAATGTGTATGGAGGTTTTAGGGCTTTCAAAATTGATGCATTATGTTTTGTATCCTGTTAACCATTTAGAATGCTACACCCTTGTGAATGCAATATTCCACCATAGCTGTTAGTATAATAAGGTGTGTGTAGCTTTGTGAATGCAATATTCCACCATAGCTGTTAGTATAATAAGGTGTTTGTGTAGCTTTGTGAATGCAATGTTCCACCAGAGCTGTTAGTATAATAAGGTGTGTGTGTAGCTTTGTGAATGCAATGTTCCACCAGAGCTATTAGTATAATAAGGTGTGTGTACCTTTGTGAATGCAATGTTCCACCAGAGCTGTTAGTATAATAAGGTGTGTGTGTAGCTTTGTGAATGCAATGTTCCACCAGAGCTGTTAGTATAATAAGGTGTGTGTGTAGCTTTGTGAATGCAATGTTCCACCA
>JACXGM010003016.1:21407-34127 GCA_016801145.1 Umbra pygmaea | reverse complement strand
TTCAACATTCACAAACATTTTTAATATCAGTCCCATTAACTGCAATCCAATTTGCACCAACAAAGCTAAAATATGACAATTTAGCAACAGTGCCAGGGAGGCTAATCCAAAGCATTGGATTGTTTCGAACCTGTTTTATAGACTATACAAGGGCACCAAATATGCAATTTAGTAATATAAGTAAAGTAACATTCTAACAATTTCTGCATATTATAAAAAAAACATTTCACAGACAGAGAACAGACCATGCACGACTGGGTGGGGTTTAATGTTGTTAAGCAAATCATGATAGGGTGAAATCTGCTCCAACCTGCCTGCCTACCAACAGAACACTAAGTAAGAGACATATGTTTAATCACTATTTGATCAAAACCAAACATCATATCCAATCAACCACAGTAGCCTTTGTAGTAATTGCTTCCAAGTTTAGTTCCTGTAATATTTTACAATTGCACTTGTTTTGCAATTAAAATGTTTTTAGCAGCAGCTGTGATTTTCTGCCTTTAAACTGCTGACATTGTCTTTTGAGAATAAATAAATATGTTATGGGATATGTAGCTAATGTAGCTTTTCCAGCATAATTACAAGTATCAAATGTGTTATTTGCTTAATGTAGGCTGCCATCCCCAAGGTGTGGGTTGTGAAACCAATAGTCCCAGTAAAAAGACAGAACTTCTGCTTAGAGGTGATGCTACAAAATATTTCTGTTTTATGTAAAAGCATTTTCCTGATGGCTCCTTTGAAACGGCCCCTTTATTTTAGGAACATAAAATAAATACTAGTTTCCTTCTGGGGATGAATGGCAGTTAAGCGTTGTTTTCCCAGACATTGATGGTGATTAAAACATATATAAATCCTGACGGAGGCAGAGAGAGAACATGTTCAATTTGGGAACATTTAATTTTCCCTTGAAGAGTAAAAAATATATATTTGAAAGAATATAATTAGCAAGCATCTGTTCCCCAGCTTCTATTGACAAGGATGTGTTGTATTTGAAAAAAGGACATACTGCACAAATTAGCTCATCTTATTATACAAGTTAGTAAGTAAAACATTTTGTTTATAATATTTATTACATGGATTTGGGCAACCTATTCTAATTTTGTTACAAATCACAATGTGTGTGTATGGTGTTTGTGTGTGTGTGTTTTGGTTTAACAGATCATATCAGGACCAGAAGTCTTCACAAGGATAGAAAAATTTGACAGAAATGCCCATATTATGTCCTTTTGCCAGTCCCCATGAGGACAAAGCCAAAATCTGATTTAGGGGTTATGTTAAGAGCAAAAGGTTACAATTAGGGTTAGGGTTACAATTTAGGGAACGTTGAGGTTCAGGCACTATAGGTTAGATTTATGGTTAAGGTTATTCTTTATAGTTAGGTTATTGAGGTTAGGGTTAGGGTGAGGTTAGGGTTAGGTTAAAGTAAAGGTTTGGTTAATGTTAGGATTATGGCTAAGGTTAGGTAACATGGATGTTTTTGTTTTCTGCTCTTTGAATGTGTGTGTGTGTGAGTATGAGCGTGCATTTGTGTGTGTTTATGTGTGTATGTGTGTGTGTGTGCGTGTCTGAGTGTGAAATAGAGAGATTCTCTTTTGACAGAAGTTATTCTGACCTAAGGAACTGTACTGCTTTTCCAACAGCGCACCGCACAGAAATAGAACAAATAAATTACTTAGGCTGTATACAATCAATGCAGGATTACATCTTCAATGTTCCACGCAGATGATATGTTGCACAAATGTTATAATATTTACAAATCTAATCCAATTTATTTATAACACTAGTGTTGGCAAATATCCTTTAAAGCTTTTAGTGCAGCCAGTGAAGTGAACAAAAACAGTTATTAAATTATATTTTCTTATGACCCACTTAGTATAGATTTATATTACAGTACAGCCTATAATACATAATGATGGTATAACATTTAGTTTACCCATGACTTAAGATAAAATACATTTATGCTGTTGCTATTCTATGAAAACAACACAGTTATGTATATTGTACTCTGACAAATATTTTTGAACAAACGACTGCAATTCACAGATATGGATTAATGTAAGAAACATCCATGTTATATTTGTTAGTAAATGAAATTGGGCCAAAACCTTTAATGTTGACTGCTTCCTGAGGACATGTAGCCGGGGACGGCAACTGATACATGCCTATTTAGTGCTGACACGGCCTGAAAATCTGCATTTTTACACATGGACATGGCACATTGTGTCACAGAGTATAACTTTGTTAGGGTTCCATGGTAGCAATGGCAGTTCACAAGAACAAGGCGATTGGGTGGATTTGTAAAAAGCTCTGTTTACTCCTGAGGGATAGATTGTGTCAAACTGATAGTCCTATATTGCCAGCAGTGTAGTGACATGTTTCCTCTACTTGATCACTTTAACGATAAACCTTCCTACTGTATGTCTGTGGTGTGTATGGTTGAAAGTCATCTTTGTGGCATGTGTGATGAAGATTTAAGTCCGTAAAGTCATCACATTGTGAGTGTGTGTGTGTGTGATAGATAAAGCAAGCACTGGTGGTCGGCCGCCCAGCATCGCCCCCTGGAGTGTCACACAACACCTCACACATGGTCCGCATGCGCACACGGAAATGCCAACACACATACATGCACAATCACGCAAATACACAAAATGCCATCTGGTGAAAATTAACACTGCTGCCTGTGCTGATGTGAGATCAAGTCTCTTGTGTTGAGAGACTAGACATGCTGTTCAATGCGGGAGTGATGTAAGGAGAATGTACAAAGTTGAGGCCTCTGAAATGGGTTGTAGATTTTTGTATCAAGTTATTCAAAAAATGTTTAAACTGTGTGTGCACTGTATTTGAAACAGGTTGGAATTTGTTGGAAGCAGCATTTTAAAATTAGTTGTAATAATAGAATAAAGCAATTTAGAAATAATTTGTAATCATCTGTACCACAAAATCTGAAATAGGTTGGAATCTTTTGTATACAGCCTTTCAAAATAGTTTAAATCATTTATCTAAAGCTTTTCAATATAAGTTGTAACCGTTTGGATTAAGCTATTCAAATTAGGTTTAAACTGTGCACAGCATTGAAAAACAGGTTATAAAAATTAAGCTTTTGAAAATATGTTGTAACAATGTGTGTACAGCTATTTAGAAAAGGTTCATTTGTATACAACTATATGAAATAGGGTGGAATTGTTTGGACACTGTGTGCACAATTATTAGTATTTTGACTATTATGCATACAGTATGTTTCAACTTCAAGCTGTATAAACTGGAATGCTTATTGGATTTAGGCATTTCAGGTGATGTGTATTTGTGTAAGGAGATCAACACCCTATATCAAGGTGTGCATAATTATTAGGCAGCGTCTGTTCCTCAGGCAAAATGGGCCAAAAGAGATTTAACAGACTCAGAAGTCAAAAATTGTAAAAAGTGTTTCAGAGGGATGCAATAACTCTTGAAATTGCTAAGATATTGGGGCGTGAACACAGAACCATCAAATGTTTTGTTGCAAATAGTCAACAAGGTCGCAAGAAACGTTGAGAAAAAAAGACACAAATGTTTTTAATCTTTTATTTCACCTTTATTTAACCAGGTGGGCACATTGAGAACAATTTCTAATTTAAAACAGCATCCTGGCCAAGATAAATCAGTATGGTGCAAGATGAGACAAAGTTGGACATGAATTACACAAATTACACAATGGATAAAAAATAAATATCAAAATTACCAGAGAAACGATGTAAGTATATGTACAATTAGTGCAACAGAAATCTTAGTTTGAGAGGTAGATCAATTGGTATTTAAGTGGCAGGCAAATACAATAGAGTAAATTACCCTTGAGCATAACTGTGGATATTGTGCAAATGAGAGATTATAAATAAGATATTGTAAATAAAATATTGTGCAAGTTAGTGCATGCAAAGGCGCCATGGGGCAAAAGCTAAGGCACTAGATCAGATGGGGAGAGGTAGTGTATGCTACATGTGAGAGAGAAGAACCAGCATGTACAATGATCAGACAGAAGCTCTGATACTCATGATTTAAAGGAAATTAACTGCCAAAGATTTGAGATGACTCAAATGTGAAGCTACCAGGAATATTCCTATGCTTTTATATTCCTGAATAGCCCAGAAGTACAAGGTGTTCAGTGCTCAGAGACATGGCCAAGGTAAGGGAGGATGAAACCTGACCACCACTTAATAAGACACATCAATTGATATGTCAAGACTGGGCCAAGAAATATCTGGGCCCATATTCACAAAACATTTTAAGGCTAAAAGTAGCTCCTAACTTACTGATTTAGGAGAAACTCTGAAAAATAACGGGCATGTCACTCTTTGTAATTTTAGGAGTATTTCACAAAGTGTTTTAGCACTAAAAACAGCTCCTAGATCTGTGAATAGTCACTAAGTCACTAAGACCAAATCAGAAATGAGCCTAAAATGCGGAGCAAGCTCCTAATAAAGGCAATGAATGTTTTGAATTACAGCCTACATTACATTTTAATATCGTTTGAGGTGACATGTACAGTCAGGTTAATTTCTGCATAAAAATATTTATGTACATTTTTCTATAGCCGAAATACATTGATTGATTTTGGTCTGGTGTAGTTTAACATAATTGCCCCAGAACCTGTGGCAGTAGTTTGTCACTTGAATTCTGCAATATATTAGTCCTTCTGAAACTCCAAAAAATAACACAGCATTTCACAGAAATACACATTTATTTCCAAGTGTTGATTTTCGAAGGTATCCCAAATATCTCTCTTTAATAATGTCCTTATTGAAAGGAGTGAAACCTCTCCTTGTTTCCAGTTTGGTATCATTTTGGTTTGCCCAATTAACATCAGGTTGATGTTCTAGTCTAATAATGAAAAGACTGCTGCATATCCGTAATCTGCTAATTGTCTATGAGCTGCCAGACATGAGGCTGACAATTTGCTGAACATAATATAGATACTCAAATAAAAGTTTAGCAGTCTTGTCATTGATTAAACATGTAACGGAGAATTATAAATGGATGAGTCAGTATATAATTCTCTGTTTCATGTTTATAATCAGTATAGGTCTCTGTTTAATGTTAGTAATTCACATTTTCCTGTTTATTCAGTGTCACTATGGCTATATTACTTTGAATATATTTATTTCAACATGGCAACATCAATCATCATACAGTATTGCTTAATTTATTTTTGATTAATTGATTATTTCAGTGACAGACACACATCATCTATCGACTAGCTCATTCATTGAACATTGCATCATCCATAGCAATGGGGTCAACCACGCCCTTACTCTTAGTGTGACAGTTGTCAGAATTCCTTACTAATAGTTGGTCTCAGTAGCTCTGTGAATAGGTTTTAAGAGGTAACTCTTAGCTTAACATATTTAGTGCTGTTTAGGAGTCATTTTAGCGGTACAATAAAATGTTTTGTGAATATGGGCCCTGAAGACAGATTTTTCAAAGGTTTTATGGACTGATGAGATGAGAAGGACTCTTGATGGACCAGATGGGTCCGTGGCTGGATCAGTAACAGGCAGAGAGCTACAGTTTGACACAGATGCCAGCAAGGTGGAGGTGGGGTACTGGTATGGGCTGGTATTATTAAAGATGAGCTAGTTGGACCTTTTCAGGTTGAAAATTAACTCAAACTCAACTCCCAAACCTAATGCCAGTTTTTAGAAGGCACTTTCTTCAAGCAGTGGCACAGGAAAAAGTCTGCATCTTTCATTAGGACCATGATTTTTATGCAGGACAATGCTCCATTGCATGTATCAACGTACTCCACTGCATGGCTAGCCAATAAAGGCCTGGCCTCCTACCTCACCTGACCTACACCCTATTGAGAACTTGTGGTCCCTACTTAAATGGTTTATTTACGATGAAGGAAAACAGAACACCTTTCTGAACAGTGTCTGTGAAGCTGTGTTTGCTGCTGCACAAAAAGTTGACCGTCAACAGATAAAGAAACTGACAGACTCCATAAATGGAAGGCTTATGACTGTTATTGAAAAGAAAGGTGGTTATATTGGTCACTGATTTGTTTTGAAATGTCATAAATGTTTATTTGTAAATTTTTAGTTGTTTGTTTATTATTTTAACTTTAACAGTTAAAAATTACCAAGTGAGATAGGAAACCTTTCATTTTTCATTTAATTGCATAGTTGTTCTACTCACTAATACTATATATATATATACACAATATATAAAGGATTATTAGAAACACCCGTTCAATTTCTCATTAATTCAATTATCTACTCAACCAATCACATGGCAGTTGCTTCAATGCATTTAGGGGTGTGGTCCTGGTCAAGACAATCTCCTGAACTCCAAACTGAATGTCAGAATGGGAAAGAAAGGTGATTTAAGCAATTTTGAGCGTGGCATGTTTGTTGTCCCAGATGGGCCGGTCTGAGTATTTCACAATCTGCTCAGTTACTGGGATTTTCATGCACAACCATTTCTAGGGTTTACAAAGAATGGTGTGAAAAGGGAAAAACATCCAGTATGCGGCAGTCGTGTGGGTGAAAATGCCTTGTTTATGCTAGAGGTCAGAGGAGAATGGGCCGACTGCTTTGACTGAAATAACCATGCGTTACAATAGAGGTATGCAGCAAAGCATTTGTGAAGCCACAACACGCACAACCTTGAGGCGGATGGGCTACAACAGCAGAAGACCCCACCGGGTACCACTCATCTCCACTACAAATAGGAAAAAGAGGCTAAAATTTGCAAGAGCTGACCAAAATTGTACAGTTGAAGACTGGAAAACTGTTGCCTGGTTTGATGAGTCATGCCATGGTTTCTCTATGAATTTTACAGTATACAGTATACAGAACTACAATGTTGGACTTCCTACTTTGTACAAGTCCCGCTCTCTCGCATTCCAATCCACCATCCTTCACATTAGTTTAACAACTTTGATGCATTAAAAATGGTTGCTAATATATTTTTTATTACCTGCTTTTACATTCTGATATCCAACTGTACACATTTGAGCCAGAGTACAATAAAGAATATATAGCTACAACAAATGCAGCTCGATGTTCAGGCTTAACAAGCTGTATTGGCAGGCTCTTCTGCCTATAATCAATGGGCAAACATCGATTGGTAGTGCGTGTGTGGGAAATGTCAGTTCATGTCATGGTTTCTATATGAATGGATCAGAATGATCAATGCTAGCATGACTGAGGACTGCACATATGGACAGAGAGGTACTGAAGACTAAATTCAGTGTTCCTAAAATAAATATGAGAAGACAACCAACGACAGCTGGATCGAGGTGAAAATAATTTCTTCAAACTATGTAATATTGAGAACAAATTCTGTTTGTAGAAATTAATTGTATGTTTTGTTTGTTATTTTAGTACCTATTTTACGTCATAAATTGCATAAATAATGTATTTATAATTACATTATAAATAACCATTTTCTAATACTACTTCATTTGGAGAGTTGATACTAGCTACATTTGGGACTAGGAAAATGAATCTGCCTCATTAGCAGAGGGGAGAACAATATTTGTTTTCATCCGTCTCATCGCATATTGTGTGATGGTTGCGATGCAATATGAACTTATTGGTGACAGTCACTGAGATGGCTGTTGAAGAGCTACATAACTGGCTAGCTAGCTAGCATGATCTAGCTCAGGGGTGGGCACCTATTTTTGCTTCAGGGCCACATTGAGCTTTTGAAAGCAAGTGAAGGGCCACATTTTAAAGCGATGCATGAAAAATAGGAAATGTTACTTCATTAAATGAACCACTTCACAGTTACGTGCATATCCTACAGAAATGTTTTGTAACACAATTTCCTTGTTTGACTTCTCATAATTTGATAACTACTGTTTGTTTCAAGTTTATGGAAAATTATTTGAATCAAAAATCGTTTTCAAGTATAATGAACCATTCAAGGTCTCAGGGGGTTGAAATCAAACCCAAACCTTTGTGACATTTTTCATGCATGATGCCAAAAAATACCAACATTTTTAATTTTTTGTTAATTATTGTAAAATACTTGTAAACCATGATGAACATCACTGTAAAATTCATATTGGCATGCCCCCAGGACTTGAGAACCAGTGTGACTAAGTTTGGGGGACATTTAGTGCAGGGTGATGTTCTACCTCCTTGCAGAAATATTATTTTGTCATTTTCCCTTCCTGATTTCTGTCTGTAATGTTTTTAGTTTACCAAAATATAGTCAGTGAAAAGTACCCAACTTTGAGATGCGATTTTTCCTGCTGTCATTAATCCACATGGATGAACCACTCCTCATTATTTGCATTGGCATTATTTTATCAGCGGAACCCCCTCTATCTAACCATATTGGTACCATGTTGGTATTGTGCTAAATGATGTCCTACATCATTGCATAGTTGCTATTTTGTCATTTTCACTTCCTAGTTCCTGTCTGTAATGTGTTTAGTAAAAAAGGTGAAAGTCAAAAAAACATGACCACTTTGAGGCGTGATAGCTCCGGCTATGATAAACCCAAATAGATGGGCCACCACCCATTCTTTTTGTCTGCTTGTCTTCTTTCCAACAGTATCAAGCTTAGTTGTTACCATGTACGGCTCGCCAGATAATAATGATAAAATTGTGCTTGACGCTCTAGAGCATAGGGAGATTGTGGAGGGTTACAAAAAACTGTTTGCGGGCCAGATCTAAGGACCCGGCGAGCCGCATCTGTTCTAGATGCCCACCCCTGATCTAGCTTGTACATTTTGGGTAAATTCTTGGATGAACATGACATAATATGAAACAGTATCGGTGACAGAATACCTGAGCTAGCTAGGTCATATTGCTCCTGACCAACCGATGCCTCCACAGTCCCACGTCCCAGTGATGACCTTTTAATTATCGCTGCCATCAAAATGTTGTTGTGTGATTGTACAGCCAAGTGTACCCTAGCATGCTAGCTAGCTCCCGGGTGCATCTAGCTACAATATACTATAAGCTGGGAGCTAATCATAGTTGTTGCAGTCAACAGTCTGGGTGAGCTAATATGTTTTTTCATCTAGCCACTGTACTTCAATGACCTGTTGTTTCCCAAACATATGGTTTCTAATTTATAACTCCAGTACATGGTCACTACATTTCCTACCTGTCATTGCATATGTTGTTTTGTTGCGTGTCAGTAATATAATTAATTAGTAAACTGATTGTACAGACAAGTTTACCCTTGCTATCTAGCTAGCATATATCTTGTGTTTGTGAATACGGTGTGTAACATAACTTGAAAATGTATTAGTGACAGAATACTAAGAGTAAGATAGGACATATAGCTCCTGGACGATTCTGTGATCGGGTGTAAACGTTAGTAGGAACGGTGAATAACTAGGCCACAGGCTTCACTCGAGATGGTTGATGGAGAGACAACTATCTATCTAGCTAGGGGGTGGGCACTATGTTTGCTTCGAATTTTGGACTGTCTAGTATTTCGAATGCAGACTGACACAGTCGATCGCAAATGTTGTTTTGGGGCATTGGCAGGAAAGAAAAATATATATAAAAAATGTATCATTTATGGTAAGTTTTGTAGATACTATATTATGAAACTGATATAAAAGTGAAACTTTCCTTAAAACAATAGCATCAACACTGTGTCATAATTTTTAGCTATTTTACAAAAGAAAAATCATAATAAGCCAGCATGATTAAGCCTTTTAAAACAGAGCAATACAAGAGCTCCAATTTCGAGATTGTTTTCTGTCTCGGTCGATAGGAAATTCAGATGTGATGGTGGCCAACGTAGTCTTGCATTCAATTTTTTAAATATTAAAAAAATAACTACAGTTGTAAAATGCATATTTCCCCCATTTATAAATTAACCTCTTTAACAGACTACCCTCCATAAAATAAATAGGATTATTAGATTTAAATTAACTTAAGTTGCATGACATAGTTGTCTCCTTCTTAAGCATCCTCTAAAAGCAAAACACTGCAATTACGTTTTGACTGCTGATGATATTGACATGTCTGAAATGAGAGAAACTCAATGAAGAAAATGTTATGTAATCCTATGAAAATGTATAAGACGACAGCAAAAAATAGCACAACGTAAACAATTAACTCATCAACCACTGATGAAAAGAAGTATTATTTTCTGTTGATGAGCAACAGACATGTTGGGCCTGACTGACGAATTGCCTAGAGCACCATGTAAACAAGTAGTTTAACAATGCCCAACATGATAATAATTATTACACATAATAGGATTTATTCAGATGTTTGACAAATACATGGTCTTTTTATTTGTTTTACAACAGGCCTGTTAGACAATGGTTGTGACTACTAGTTAAGTTCGCCTTGATTTACACTATGGTATTGTCAGCAGTGTCTTCACAGTGGCTTACACAATGAAATTCTTTGGCAGTGTAATACTCACATTTTCTCAATCTGCCAGCATTTTGTCTTTTTTTTGCACATAACATTCCACTCGTTCTGGAGCTCATGTGCTGGCAATTACCAAGTGAAAATTCTTTAATTTCCCAGACAGGCCATATAAATATAAAGACTTTTGTTCAGGTCTTCGAGAGCAGCAATTTTATGGCATTTTATTATATAATACAATAGGGTGTAGTTTAACCTTCATAAAAGCACTTTGTGGAGGACAGCTATTTTACCTCAAGTGATTTCAATCATGGTGTACCAGCCAGAACTACAGGATATACATGGGAATTTAGGGAAAACATCTAAATCTTTTAAAACATCTAAATATTATAGGGACAGCCTGATTTCATTCTACTCAAAAATACTGAACTTTGCGCACACTCAAATGTCAGAAAGATTGGAAAATATGTGTCACCCGGGGCTCAGCACCCTCGGGGGATCATCGTTCAGGCTCTCCGGAATATTAGACTGTGGTATGAACTAATAGACTGATTATGCGCACCAGCGTGCATTACTCAGCCGTTTTCTGTTGATTGTTAATAGGTACAGTGCCTTGCGAAAGTATTCGGCCCCCTTGAACATTGACCTTTTGCCACATTTCAGGCTGCAAACATAAAGATATAAAACTGTAATTTTTTATGAAGAAGCAACAACAACTGGGACACAATCATGAAGTGGAACAAAATTTATTGGATATTTCAAACTTTTTTAACAAATAAAAAACTGACAAATTGGGGGAGCAAAATTATTCAGCCCCTTTACTTTCAGTGCAGCACACTCTCTCCAGAAGTTCAGTGAGGATCTCTGAATGATCCAATCTTGACCTAAATGACTAATGATGATAAATAGAATCCACCTGTGTGTAATCAAGTCTCTGTATAAATGCACCTGCTCTGTGATAGTATCAGAGGTCCGTTGAAAGCATCATGAAGAACAAGGAACACAACAGGTGAAATGATACTTCCCAGAGGTAAAAGTGAACAATAAGGTTTATTAAATTCAGGCAGTCAAAAGCAAGGGGTCCGACCATACTTGCAAACAGCAAAGTATAGGCTACGGTACAATAGGGAAAAGCCAAGGCAGAATCATCCAAAACAAGGCAGAGGTTTAGACCGGAATAGCAAATAGCTAATATTAGGCTAAAGTACAATAGGGAAATCCAAGGTAGAATAATTCAGGAACAAGGCAGAGGTCAAACCAGAACAACAATACACGAATGAATGCTCAGTAAGAAGAAACAGTACTTACAATAACTTGCAAAGAGGCTATGGTGTGTGTGTGGCTTAAATACTGAGCAGGTGAATGGAATTTGGTTGATTGAGTCCGGGTATGGGAAATGTAGTTCAGAACAGGCAAGACTGGGGAAGCTGTAGTCCACAGGAAGAAGAACTGGGGAATGGGAATTGTAGTTCTGAACAATATAGACCAGGGAAGTGTCAGTTTCCAGGGAAGGGGAACTTGGAAACGTTACAACAGGTAGGTCCGAGATACTGTTGTGGAGAAGTTTAAAGCCGGATTTGGATACAGAAAGATTTCCCAAGCTTTAAACATCCCAAGGAGCACTGTACAAGCGATAATATTGAAATGGAAGGAGTATCACACCACTGCAAATCTACCAGGACCTGGCCATCTCTCTAAACTTTCAGCTCATACAAGGAGAAAACTGATCAGAGATGTAGCCAAGAGGCCCATGATCACTCTGGATGAACTGCAGAGATCTACAGCTGAGGTGGGCGAGTCTGTCCATAGGACAACAATCAGTCTCATACTGCACAAATCTGGCCTTTATGGAAGAGTGGCAAGAAGAAAGCTATTTCTGAAAGATATCCATAAAAAGTGTTGTTTAAAGTTTGCCACAAGCCACCTGGGAGACACCAAATATGTGGAAGAAGGTGCTCTGGTCAGATGAAACCAAAATCGAACTTTTTGGCAACAATGCAAAACGTTATGTTTGGCATAAAAGCAACACAGCTCATCACCCTGAACACACCATTCCCACTGTCAAACATGGTGGTGGCAGCATTAGGGTTTGGGCCTGTTTTACTTCAGCAGGGACAGGGAAGATGGCTAAAATTGATGGGAAGATGGAAAGAGCCAAATACAGGACCATTCTGGAAGACAACCTGATGGAGCCTGCAAAAGACCTGAGACTGGGACGGAGATTTGTCTTCCAACAAGACAATGATCCAAAACATAAAGCAAAATCTACAATGGAATGGTTCACAAATAAACATATCCAGGTGTTAGAATGGCCAAGTCAAAGTCCAGACCTGAATCCAATCGAGAATCTGTGGAAAGAACTGAAAACTGCTGTTCACAAATGCTCTCCATC
>JACXGM010003016.1:5393-21307 GCA_016801145.1 Umbra pygmaea | reverse complement strand
CAGCTGTTTTGCAAAGAGGAATGGGCGACCTACAGCTGTAATCGCAGCAAAAAGTGGCGCTACAAACTATTAACTTAAGGGGGCTGAATAATTTTGCAAGCCCAATTTTTCAGTTTTTTATTTGTTAAAATAGTATTAAATATCCAATTAATTTGTCCCACTTCATGATTGTGTCCCACTTGTTGTTGATTTTTCACAAAAAATTACAGTTTCATATCTTTATGTTTGAATCCTGAAATGTGGCAAAAGGTCGAAAAGTTCAAGGGGGCCGGATACTTTCGCAAGGCACTGTATATAAGGATCTGGGAAAGTGGGAGCTTTTGTCGGGAATTAAGGTGCTGAGCTGTATGTTATCTTTGAAATACTCGAGATCCTTGTTATAAAGTTGTATACGTTCTTCTCTATGAGCCTGCATGTTCTCCCATGGTGGTGTTGATTAAATATACCATGATCTCCCACCTGCACCTTCCTCCTACTTGTTTCTTGGAATCATTACAGAATACCCAAAATTTTATCATGGAGGCAGCAGGAAAAGACTGATTGACTGAGGCGGTTGGTGATCATGAAAGGGTTCTTCAACAACACCATCACCAGTTAGCCAGCCTCAGTTGGGCAATGGATGAAGTCCTCCAAAGATTACGTAACATGGACACTTCCAGACTTGCCGCCGCGTCACCCGTCAAGCACAAACCCTGCACTACTAGCCGGGCTCAAGAGTTGGGACCCTTCCCTGGTTTACACATGTCCATCCCGGAACGTTATGAGGGTCACCCCAACCACTGCCGTAGCTTCATGCTACAATGTAACCTGTATTTTGCGCACTAGACAGGGCCCGCAAACCCGTAAATAGCTAAAGTGGCAGCTGTCATTTCCGTCTTAAAGGGACAAGCTCTGGAGTGGGCCACAGTGATCTGGGAGAGTGAGGGACCTGAGACTGAGGATTACCATGCATTCTCCACCTTATTCCAGGCTGTGTTTGACCACCCAGCTGTAGACAAGGAGATCCATCTGAAGCAAGGAACGCATCCCGCCGCAGACTATGCTCTAGATTTACGCACTTTAGCCTTGGAAAGCAAATGGAACGAAGCTGCTCTGGTGTCCCTGTTCTGGTAGGGACTGAGGGATTCTGGGAGGGACTGAGGGAGGACGTGAAGATGGAATTGACCTGCCGGGTCCAAGATGCCACATTGGACTAACTCATTGGAATGGCAGTCCGGATCGATCAACCACTCAGGGTCAGGAGGTCTTCCTCTCAGTGCAAACTACCATCTCCTTGAGAGAGTCCAGCAGAAGAACCCATGGAGAAGGATTTGACACACGTCAACCCCTGTCAAGGAATATGCCTGTATTGCAGGGAGGAGGGACATCTAGTGAAACAGTTATTCTCTGTCCAGGTGGTACTCCTGCAGTATACAACCAGGGTTTCTCTTTTTACATTGATAGATTCTGGAGCAGCTGGGAATTATATAGATGAGCACTGGGTAAATGAATTACACATTCCGGTAGTCCCTTTAAACGCACCGATATCTGTACTGGCAGTGGATAGTTGTCCTATTGGGCAAGGGAGCATCACCCATTAAACCATTAGAGTACCTATTAATATTAACGATACTCACATGAAATAGATTGAATTGTATGTGTTAGATTCTCCAACACATCCGATGGTTTTGGGCATGCCCTGGCTAAGAAAGCGACACAGTTATTTCCTGGATAATGAACAAAATAGAAAGATGGTCCCCAGCATGTCAGGAGAGGTGCTTGTCATTTCCGGTCAGTCCTTTTCCAAGGAACCCGCTACACCTCTAACTCCACATAGGCCCTAGGTCTTGCCCTCATGTCGAGCTGTTGCCTGGTGCCAAATTACCCATAACTTGCTTCTGTGGACAGGTGTCTTTTATACAGGTAACAAGCTGACATTAGCACTCCCTTTAAGGCACCTGGGAGCCAGAAATCTTGCTGATTGAGAGGGGATAAAATACTTATTTCACTCATTGTAATGTAAATCAATTCATAACTTTTTTAAATATGTTTTTTTGGATACTTTTGTTGTTATTCAACTGCCTTGCATGGCATCTACGTGTTGTCTTAAGCTGAAATGACAGCAATGCGAACCTATGTTCAAGAGACCCTGGCACAAGATTTCATTAGGCCCTCCACCTCACCTGTGTCTTCTAGCTTCTTCTTCTTCAAAAAGAAGTACGGGGGTCTCCGCCCCTGCATAGACTACCGCGCTCTTAATGAGATCACCATTAAACACAGGTACCCATTTTGATAATTCACACAGCTATCAATTCACTACACGGGCCAGGTATTTCACTAAGTTGGACAAGTGCAATGAGTATAATCACGTGTGCAATCGAGAGGGGGGTGAGTGAAAGACTGCTTTTAGTACAACATCGGGTCATTACGAATACCTAGTGATGCCTGATATATGGACTAACTAACACCCTGTTTGTCTGTCAGGCATTCATCAACAAAATCTTCAGGGACCTGATAGGCCGGTGTGTTGTCGTCTACATTGAAAACCATATTGGTTTACTCACCTTCTTATGAAATACACATCCAACAGGTGTGCAAAGTTCTTTAGAGACTGGAAAGGAACCACGTTTGCCAAAGCAAAGAGATGCCTGTCCCACCAGTCCACTGTATCCTTTCTGGACTACAGGATAATCACATCTGGTCTGGAGATGCAAGTAGACAAGGTGGGTGTGGTGAGATCCTGGACTGTACCTACCACAATAAAAGCTCTATAACGGTTTTGGGGGTTTTCCAATTACTACAGACATTTTGTCAAGAATTTCAGTTCAGTCATGGCCCCACTAACCTTACTGCTGCATTGAGGTCCACGTCGTCTCGACTGAGGCTGAAGAGGCTTTCCAGACCCTGAAAAAACGTTTCACTACAGCGCCCATCCTGAAACACCCTAATCCAGAGTTGCCATTTGTGGTAGAGGTGGATGTTTCAGAGGTAGGAGTGGGTACCATACTGTCCCAATGGCAGGGCAATTCCGAAAACTATTCCCATGTGCCTTCTTCTTCAGGAAGTTGACAGCAGAGAGGAACTACAACATGGGAGACAGAGAGCTCCTGGCTGTGGTGATGGCACTGAAGGCGTGGAGACATTGGCTGGAGGGAGCTAAACACCCTTTTGTGGTGTGGACAGACCATCGTAATTTAGAATATGTCAAGACGGCACATAGACTCAATCTCAGACAAGCCAAGTGGGCTATGTTTTTTGCACGTTTTGAAGGCGGACGTGCTCTTACGCCTGTAGGAAACAACAGAGGAGGACATCGCTGAGACGCATATCATTCCACTGACACGCATTGTAGCCCCAGTTACATGGGAGGGGGATGAGGACATCAGACAGGAACTAGAACATGATCCTGCAACGGCTAATTGTCCCCAAGGTATGTCTTTTGTTCCCACAGACATCAGAGACCGCCTGCTGGCCTGGGCACACACTACACCAGTCTCAGAACACCCGGGTTCACACACACTGTGGTCTCTACAGATGAAATACTGCTGGCCTTCTATGGCACAAGATGTCCGTTCGTATGTAACCTCCTGTTCGTGATGTGCAACAAGAAAGAAACCACGGGATGTACCATATGGTAAGCTGCACCCCCTACCCATTCCACAACATCCATGGTCTCACATCTCCATAGATTTCATCACCAATCTACCATAATCCAAGGGACACACCACCATTGTTGTAGTGATTGACCATTTTTCGAAATCATGAAAACTGATTCCCCTGCCGGGGCTCCCTACAGCCCTCCAAACAGCGGAGGCCCTGTTCACTCCACAAATTATGGCATTCCTGAGGACGATCGGGGTCCCCAAATTACATATCGGATATGGAAGACATTTGTGGAATGCTTAGGGTTGTCTGTGAGTCTAACTTCTGGATACCACCCTCAGTTAAACAGACATGTAGAGAGAATTATTCAGGACGGATCGGACGGTTACTAAGGAGATATTGCCAGAACCAACCCATGGAGAGGGCCGTTATGTTACCTTATGTTAAACGGCCAGAACTCTCTGCAACATTCATCCACTAACATCACTCCCATCCAGTGTGTCCTAGGTTATCAGCCTACCTTGGCACCTTGGCATCCCAGCCAGATGAGTATTCCAGCTGTTGATGAGGGGTTTCGTAGACCTGAGGAGGTGTGGTCAGCTGCTCATGTCCGCTTTCAATGGGTTGTTCGACTCCAACATCTGCAAGCTGATAAATGCCGCAGTAGGGTGCCTGTGTTCCGACCCGGTGACAGGGTCTGGCTGGAGGAACCTCCATCTGTGTGCACCCTGCCGGAAGCTCGCTCCTCGCTACCTGGTTCCATTCAAAGTCATCAGACAAATCAATAATGTCACATACACCCTCCTCCATGCACACATGAAAGTACCACCTACCTTTCACAACTCTCTCCTCAGGTTGGTGGTGGCGGGTCCCATGACTGAATTGGTTACCGGTGACGTTCCTCCTCCTTTGCTATGGTGAGACAGCTTATGCTGTGTGGACTCTATTGGACACCAGGTGTTGTGGTGGCTATCAGGAATACCTGGTGGACTGGGAGAGTTATGGCCCCGAGGAACGGAGTTGGGTTACATCCCGTGACATCCTCTAGCCCACTCTCGTTCAGGAGTTTCACCGCCGTTGTCCTGATCGCCCCGCTCCCTGTCCACGGGCTCATCCCAGAGTCCGGACCGGCACTGCAGCTTGGACCGCTCCTGCGGGGGTACTGTCACTGGGGTTAACCCTCAGGGGTTCATTGTTTAGGCTCTCCTAAATATTAGAATGTGGTGTGAACTAATTTACTGATTATGCGCTCCGATGCGCATTACGCACCTGTTATCTGTTGCTTGTTAATAGGTATATAAGGACCTGGGGAAGTGGGAGCTTTTGTCGGGTATTAAGGTACTGAGCTGTTTGTTATGTTTGAAATACTCAAGATCCTTGTTGTAAGGTTGTTTTTGTTCTTCTCTATGAGCCTGTATGTTCTCCTATGCTGGTGTTGATTAAATATACCACAATCTTCGACCTGCACCTGCCTCCTACTTGTTTCTTGGAATTGTTACAATATGTTCTGTTTCATTTTGTGTCATTCCTAAAATCTTCGAAATCTTATAAGAAATATATAGTATTATTATAGCCCAAAGTAATATAATAAAGAAATATTATATTATATAGTGTGCTTATATGGTACAGTATTCATTATTTGCTATAATATTAATATAGATTACTATTAGATATATGTAGTAGGTCCTAATTTACAACAATAATCCTATAGGACAGTTAATGTTTTCACTCAAGGCATAGCATGAATAGTATAATTAAATTAGTTTAAGACTCAAAAGGTTTTACTTTAATTTTAATTTAATTTAAAAACACAAGTTTGGCACCTCTAGTATTTTATTTAACATTTAAATCTATTTCTTTTGTGGTTTGTTATTATTATATTTTGATAAACTCAGTTTGTTTCAATGAAAATCAAGTTGAAGATGGACAATAAAATGAAATCCCTGTTCCTCCATGCCTAACCCAACTCTTCACCTGACAAACACTGAGAGGAGGGATAGAAGAGGGGTCTGACCCACCTTTCATTGTTGTTCATTCTATCATGCCTATCTTTTCCAAAATATTTTAGAAAAGTTTGTTATGAATTGCGATTATGTCACAGGATTATAAACCACTGTATTCCCAAGATGAAAAAGGGCACTATTGCAACTCGGCCACAATACAGAGCCCATGTAAAGTAGAAATAATTGGGTTAGTTACATGTCCAAGGCCAGCAGTTTTTTTTTTCTGTCTGTATTACCTCTTCAGTAGCCCCTCATGTGCATTTATTCTGTAAATCTATGGCCTCATATTTCATCAATTGTACCCCCTGTAGATAGACCAAGTAACCCTAGGTCTCTTAGTACCCTTGGTTTGGAACAATTGACCTAGTGTTTACAGTCCTGCTCATAAGTTTAAATAACCTGGCAGAATGTGTAGGATGTGTACCATTATTTAAAGAAAACAAAAGTGATCAGGCAAAACACATTTTCTTTATCTGTATTATGTGTATTTCCTCCTTTAGCATCAATGATGGCTTGCAGTCTTTTGTGATAGTTGTGGATGAGGCCCTTTATTTTCTCAGGTGGTAAAGCTTCCCATTCTTCTCGGCAAAAAACCTCCAGGTCCCATAAATAAGTGGGTTGTCTTGTATGAACTGCACGTTTCAGATCTCCCTAAAGTGGCTTAACAAATTTGAGGTCAGAAGACTGATGGCCACTCCCGAAACTTCACTTTTTATTACTGTAGCCACTGAAGTGTTGACTTGGCCTTGTGTTTAGATCATTTTTATGTTGGAAAGTCCAAGTCTGTCCCATGCCAATTTTCCTACAATTTCTTCTGATAACATGCTGCACTCACCTTGACACCAATTTTGACAAAATTCCCTGTGACGCTAAAGCTCACACCCCAACAACATCAGAGATCCACTTCCATGCTTTGCAGTAGGGATGGTGTACTTTTTATCACAGGCCTTGTTGAGTCATCAGTCCAAATGACTTTGTTGCAGCAGTTTTAAAGCTTGTCTTTTTGCTGTTTAGCATATTGTGAGTGTGCTGTTTTTTCGGTTGGCACAGTAATGTTTTCGGGCAACTGGACCAAGCAGCGCATTTTTGTTCAAGTACCCCTCATTGGGCATCTTGAAACAGCCACACCACTTTTTTGTAGAGAAGCCTAAATTTCAGCTGAAGTTGCTTTGGGGGTTTTCTTTGCATCCCGACCAATTATCCTTGCAGTTGTGGCTGAACTCTTTGTTGTTCTACCTTACTGTGACTTGATATCACCATAACCCCTACTTTCCCATAGCTGCCAACTCTCACGCAGTGCCCGCGGGATACGCACATTTGATTGGTTTCACATTGGCGTGTGAGCGTGTGAAACCATTCAAATGTGCGTGTCTCGCGGGCACTGCGTGAGAGTTGGCAGCTATGTTTTCCACATGTTATCAGAATTTGAAAAGTATTGATTGGCATTTTCAAATACTTGGATATCTTTTCACATTCCTTTTTTTGACTAATGAAGTTCAAATTATTTTTCTCGCAGGTCCTTTGACAGTTCTTTTGCTTTCCCCATTGCTCAGAATCCAGCAAAGTCAGATGAGATGTGCACAGGTCTCGCAAGAGCTGCAAAACTCACTGACTATACACAGACACTAATTACAATCAAACAAGTTACAGTTGTAGAAATTTACTCTTAATAGCCAATCAAACCTATGTGTCAACTTGTGTGTATATTATTAGGCCAATCATTCAAGGGTATGTCAACTTTTGATCAGGGCCACTTTGATGATTTCATCCAATTTTAAATAATAATGATTTAAAAAAGGCACAAACTATTATGTGATAATAAATGGGTTCTGCTAGGATACTGCCAGTATTTTGTTCGTTTATGAGCACAACTGTACATATAGTTGCCCAAAATTTACTATTCACACAGGCAGCAAGAAAACAAGGATGCAGAACTGTACTGCACACCATCTGTTTAGCTTAGGTATTTGCTTAAAGCGGAACTAACAGCATTTGAACAACATAAATTGTGTTAGAATATGTTGACATACGTCTCCTGTCATAAGTTCTGAGCTTTGGCCACCCTATGCTGATGCGCCAGGGATCAGACGGTCAGGTTCCCCTGCCTACTGAAGCTACTGATGCCAACACAGCTCGATCATTAGGGCTAATCTGTTTCACCTGCTTGTGTTCCTACAGATATAAGGCAGCCCGTGTGAAGTGAGAGCTGTGGGTAATTGATCAGAATGGTTCGGTTGTACCACAACGTGAACTTTCTTGTTTTCATGTTTATTATCCCTATGTTTATGTGCATAGGGATATACATCCTATGTACAGTATACACCGCTTTATCAGTAGAGTACTCCTGTGTGTTCTACTGCTATCTATATTGGGGCATTGTATGAGTGCATTCATAATAAAATAATAATACATTTGGTTTATCTACATCTTGTTACATTCCCCAAAATTTTAACTGAATCAATTTATACATCGGCCAATTTCTTAGTCATGGAAATCCATGTAAAAAATAAATTTATATGTTTGATTTATATATAATATGATTGTCTGCTTGCTTCAAATCTGCAAAGTAACTTTATATGATCAGTTTCACTTTAAAGTGAATCAGAATTTGGTAATTTTTCAAACTCACGGATAATCCATAGCTTTAGTTTCTCTA
This sequence comes from Umbra pygmaea, assembly GCA_016801145.1. Taxonomy (NCBI): domain Eukaryota; kingdom Metazoa; phylum Chordata; class Actinopteri; order Esociformes; family Umbridae; genus Umbra; species Umbra pygmaea. The sequence continues at coordinate 13,066 of JACXGM010003016.1, read as the reverse complement.
GTTAAAATTACAACTTTGCTTGTAACTCATCCACTGTCAGAGCACTTGTTGTTTACTGAAGCGTTCTGACCTTTTCTGATACTTTCTGGTTTGCTGTAAATGTTGAATACCTGGTCAGGATGTGTTGTTTTAATGTTTCTATTTTGAGGCACATTACTAAGATCTTTCAGATTTTAGGAACTTCTTGTTTTTTCAAAAACAAAATTAAAAGGAGAGGAGGGACCTTAGTGCTGCCTGCATGTTTCATGAACATTTAACAGGTATTGTACAGTAGCATGGCTAACATTATTCACAACTTGTAGTAGGGCGCTTGAGACACATTTGTTGAAAATGTGAGTGATGGTTAGTGACATGAGAATGGCAATTAATTGACAGCACACATCTACTGAACTACATCACTGCAAATAGCATGCGTCGCTGAGTGATCTTAACCTAAAAAGGCAGAAGAAAAACCAGTCATGCACAAAACACAAGCGCTTCTGTCTCCCCTTTGCGTAGCTACTGAGTCAGAGTGTGCGCAATGAACAGAGTACAAAGTTGTACACTTGGCCAAATTAAAAAAATAATAGTTTTCTTCTTGGGCTCCCGGTGGGCTTGGGCCCAGGGACAGAAGCCACGGTAAGCCCCTACATTGATTTTTGCCGTGTGTGCCATATACACCTGATGTTAATAACTGTCAATGATTTGCAGCACTCAGACCAGAAACACGCTGGTGAGCTCAACCTCAAAAATAAGATCCACTGACTAACAATACTTTAAGCTGGAAACAGCTACTAGTAAAAGTGCTAGTTGCAAACTTTGCAAATGCAGTGTTCTGCAAAGTGGCAGTAGAAAAAATAAGAATAGCTACTGTAGCTGATGCTAGTGCTAGGCTTATTGAGAACACCAACATTTTAAAGGTGCTTTTGTAGAATTTTGTGCCAGTGAGAGGATTATCTTTTACTGACCAGGTTACAAAATATATAACATCTGTAATTCTTGAAGTTTATAACTATGAAAACGTGATTTAGATGGGACAATGATTCCCTATACTATGCATCTCAAATAAATAATAACCTTGCTGTCCTATGTAGACATAATCTACTTGGTCGTAAGTGTGGAATGTTTAAAAGATTTTATGCATTTTTACAAACAAGAGACAACTGTTAGTGTTTTATAACATTGTAAACCAATTGAAAGTCAAAATGTTCACATTTTGACAATTTGGAACAAGGTCACCACAATCAATCTGTAATTGTACTAAATCCTGAACAACTTTCAACAAGACTTGCCACATGTACTGTGGATATAAATGATTTGCCAATCGCCCATTGCCTTCTGAAAAATAATACTGGTAATACCTTTTTAAGTGAATGTGCATGAGATTTTGGCATGACAGTGTTGACATAGTCAGGCAGACAGAGAAACAAGACAAAAAGAGACAGACCATCGTATCCTTGAGACAGGGCATGTCTTGTGTTTGTTTAATCCTCTTCCTACTGTGAAAAGCCTCCCTGAAAGAGTCACAGTAAATTTCCCCATTGATCCATAGGCAGGAGGCCCTCAGATGACGCAGTGGCCAGGAGCCTTGCAAATAAATCTGCTCAACGGTAATCCAATCCTTTTTTTAGGGCCCTTGGAGCTCAGAAACTGTAGGTGTTTTAAATCGGAGTAAAAGTGTGGGTTTTATGCACAATTTCCTTTTCCCTTGTCACTGGCTTACTATTTTTTCTTCTATTGATGTTACTGGTTAGCTATGCTTAAAAAATAATAACATGGATCTGTCCATCGAGTAATATTGAGTGAGCTGTCAGCCCCAATGGAGCACCTCAGTGTTTGTCCCAAATCTGCGGCATATAAGCTTGTCTGTCGTGATTGTTTAATATGGTTATATATTTATGTGTGGCTTGCCTAAATTGTTCGAAGCAATAGTTGTTGCAACAGGACAAAAAAGTTGAAAACCGCTGCCATAAAGTTTTAAAGAAAAAAAATTATATGGGCTAGTCTAAACTGTACATGTCCATTATTATTGTTAGATGAATGTAAGCGTCCACTAGCTATGGAAGTAGTCATAGTTTAATGAGAATATAAATCATCTCAACATCCGCTAAAATAACATTTCAAGATTTGACATTTCTACAGGTTGATTTGGCAAATAAAAAAGAAATATGCTCATGTGCCATGATAACTTTCCTTAATTTTTAAGCTTGTGTGATTTATTGGTTGTTCAAAGAAAACAGATTTAGGGATTACTGTTTCCTTTGGCCCAAATGCTACTTTTAGGGTGAGGCACCATCTAACATCATGTGTGGAAAAAATATGAAATTTTCCTTTAAAGTCATATTCTCTCTTTAACACATAACATAGCTTTAAATCTTAAACATCAGCCTGACAGACCTGCTCTAACAAGAAACAGAGCACCTTTCTGGTTGGCACCCGTTTTACCCTTCGTTGTTGATGCCAATATTGGACATTATATGCAAAATCTAACATGATTTTGGAAAAAGTTGAAATTCTCCTTTAAATTTGTATTCTGTCTTTAACACATAAAAATGCTGTAGACCCCAAGCAGTGGTCGGAAATACCTGTCCAACCCCAACACATTCCACGTCTTTGTTTTTTTTACCGGTTTATCATTCTTTGTTGATACCATTATAGGATACACTGAAAAATCAGAGCCCCCCCCGAGGCTGGAATTTCCCTCAGGCCAAAGGCTGTTGCTTGACTAGTCGCTTGGTTGCTTCAGTGAGTGTTGGTTTTCACAGCAGCCCTCGAGATGACAAAGTTACGCACTCCAGATCCCATGGAATAAGATTGTGTGCTTTACCAATTCAAATTCTTTCCTGTGTGGATTGTTGAGAACCTCTGATGCGTGGTGGCACTTTAGCCTCTTGAACAGGTCCAATACATTACCTGCTCATATTGGGTTCTCAGACCTGAAATTTGATTGACACCCGCTCTTTACAAGACAATTCACTCTTTTATCAGATTTCATTTCTTAAATGTTTAGGTATTTGAGCACATTGTCTTTTGACAGTGGTCACTGATGTATTCAGTTAAGGATTACTTCATCAGGCAAGGGTTGGATTCCCTCCACAAAGATACATTTACGGTAATGTGATTTTTTTCTTTCACCAAGTTTAGTCTTTGAATGTATCCTGTAATATGAGCTTAGATCATTCAACAGTACTCAGCTGTAGCTAAAGTATATGAAAGACCTGAGGAATGGTTGAGAAATTGAAAATGTTTCTACAAACAATAGGTGAAAAGCACATTTTCAAAAAAAAAGTTGTACTTGCAATTCTAATGGAACAAATTACTTTGATTGTTGACAAGTAAACAGTAGGACAAAGTGTTTAGGATTGAAACACATGATGAAACACTTTTCTGTAAAGTCAAACAAGCCATTTAAAAGTGATATTTAGTTTTTAGCATGTTAGACCTCATTTGTTAGGCAGTTGCTTTAGTGAAAGCTAGATCGTAATTCACTAAGTGTTAAAGAAATGCTCAAAAGAGGGTTCATTAGTCGGTTGTAATTTGTAGGCAAGATCTTTTTGTTTTTGTCTATAACGTGTATGAGGTTGATGATGCGTTACTAGGCAATGCTACATAGAAATCTACACAACATTAGATACGATCTTTCTGCAAAACAAAACAGTTTTTATTAAATTACACTATACAATCAAAAGTATGTGGACACTCCTATTAGTGGTGGAGGAGAGATAATAAATTGAAATTGAATTATTGGTCTGGGACTGTTTTTCAGGGTTTGGGCTAGGCCCCTTTGTTCCAATGGAGGGTAATCTAAATGCTACAAAGACTTGTATCTTGGTTAGCAACTTCCTCCAGCTAAATTCCGGTAAAATTGAGGCACTACTTGTTGGAACCCCACAACAGATCCATTCCTCTCCCGTATCTCAATTCGTCCTGGACGACCAAGTCATCACCTTTTCCTCCTCAGTTACAAACCTAGGGGTTAAGTTTGACCCGCAGCTGACCTTCAATGAACACATTAAATATATTTGCAAAACCTCCATCAACCATCTTCGAAATATCTCCAAACTACGTCCTCTTTTAACTCTTTCGGATGCAGAGAAACTTGTTCATGCTTTTATTTCCACCAGGTTGGATTATTGTAACGGACTCTTCATTGGGATTTCTGCCAGAAACATGCAGAAGCTGCAATACATCCAAAATAGCGCTGCCAGAGTCCTTATGAGAGTCCGAAAATATGATCACATAACTCCCACCTTACACTCACTTCACTGGCTCCCTGTTTCATTCCGGATTGATTTCAAAATTTTGCTATTCACATATAAATGTATCACTGGTCATGCACCACCTTATCTACAAGAACTCATCACCTTGAAATCCTCCTCTCGCACTCTCAGATCATCAGGTCACCCTACTTCTTCAGGTCCCGACCACAAGACTTCGCACTATGGGGGACCGAGCTTTCTGCTCAGCTAAACCTCGGCTTTGGAACCACCTCCCGAGTGAGCTGAGAGAAGTGCAGAGCCTGGACACCTTCAAGGCAGATCTGAATACTTTTTTATTTAGAAAGGCTTTTATGTGTTGATTGTTCTATTGTTTTTATTGTTTTTTAGTATTCTGTAGTTATTATTGATGTTGTTCTTTTATGTAGCACTTTGAGATTTTTTGGAATGAAAAGTGTGTTATAAATAAAATCTGTTATTATTATTATTATTATTATTATTACTTTTTAGAGAATTTGCTGCTTCCATCTTTGTGGCAACATTTTGGGGAAGGCCCTTTCCTGTTTCAGCATGACTGTGTGCCTGTGCACAAATTTGGGTTCATAAAGACGTGGTTCGTTGAGTTTGGTGAGGAGGAACTCAATTGGCCTGCACAGGGCCCTGAATTCAACCCCACCGAACACCTTTGGGATGAATTGTAACAGTGCTGTGGGCCTTCTTGTCCAACATCAGTGTTTGACCTCAAAATGCTCTTTTGGCTGGCTGGGCACAATTTCCCAAAGACACACTCCAAAATCTTGTGGAAAGCCTTCCCAGAAGAGTGGTAGCTCTTATAGATGCAAACGGGGGCCAACTCAATATTAATGCCCATGGTTTTAGAATGGGATGTCAAGTGAGCTCATACTGTATGGGTGTGATGGTCAGGTGTACACATACTTTTGGCTGTATGTTAAAGCACTTGAGGAGATATGCACAAGCATCAAATCAAAAAAGCCATGGAATGAGAGTATTAAACTGCTACATCTATAATATATCAGGTTTTAATCGATGATAGAAAAACTGTCCATTGTCTTGTCTTTTACAGTGTTTGGTTGAAACAGTGTAGTTTAAAGAAAGGGTTTGTCAAAGGGAGAAGATCCAGTGGCAAGCAAGCAGCACAGTTATGATTCATTATAGACCACTGAACAAGGCTAAATGCTGAAGTCAGTTAAATTTCTGAGCTCTGGATGTTGCCTGAATTTCTGACATGGCATTTCCAGTTAGAGGAAAATCCACTGGTAAGAGCTCAAGGTTTCTAGAGTTTTTTGTTATTTCAAATGCAATATTAATGCTCCATTCAGGGTGTCTCACCTGCAAAATGCTGTCCTTACAGATTGTAATTTTCAGGATGTTTTGCTTTGATGAGAAAGTGTTTAATGAATACCAAGTAGCCTACTTCCACATTTGTAATTGATGCATGATTTGTTCAAGGACAGAAACAATCTTAAGCTGTGCCTCAAGCTGTCCAGTAAGTTTGATAGGTTATCTGAGGGAAGAAGCTAAAAAAATAGCATTACCATGTTAAGATTTTAACTACTTCTATTGTTTGATATTTTAGTTAAGGCCAAAAATTATGTTGATTATCACCAACAGAACATGTGTGTTTGCTTTAACACTTTAAACTCATTTAGCACAAGTTGTTAAGTTTCTAAACACCTTATTTTGTCGGAGTGTTAAATTATCTCAAATTTCAAGCTGTATATACATAATTCCAAGCCTATGACTTCTCTTACTGAAACCTTCCTAAAAATAACTTTTTAAGTGAATGACTTTCAATAAAAAAAAATATTTTATGACCACTTATTATACATGTCACAATGCAAACCTGAAGTCTTTTCTTGCAGGTCACAACGTTCCAACAAGTTACAACCTGCTGGTATGTAGACTAGTAAATCCTATTGGAATCCAGCCATAGGATATTCAACATATATTTTTTATGGACAACCTACACTGAGCAATTAATCTAAACCATCGAAACTGGAATGACCATCCCAGTAATGACTGCTATAAGTCTAAATTTTACAGATTGAAAAAATTACAGATATTTATCTTTGTATAGTGTACGACCAATATATCAATGCGCATTAGGAAATGTAGATGAAATAATGTAGTTCAAACTAACCTTGGAGTACAGGACTTTCAAAATGGCTCAGCACATTTTAAGTAATATGGTTTGGATGTCAAATATGGTCGCCTGTACCGTTGGGTTCTACTCACAAGAGAGGACACGTTCCTTGATTTTTGACTCTCCCGAGCCTTCTGCCATAATGAAGCAAGTGCATAATCATGAATTTAACATTATGAATATGGGGAGCAAAGAAAAATAATATTAATTATTTTAATTTAACAGTGTTTTCCCTGTTGCAAACTTACTCAATAAAGCTAACCATGCATATTCTGTCATATATCTATAAAATAAAATTGACAACTATTTTCCCATCCTTTCCTCACAAGGATAAGCAAACATTGGCAAATTCTTCCCATTTTTCCCCTTTTTCCTATCTTCATATTTTCCTCAACATTGATGTGTTAAAAGCAGGAAAAATGGACAAGCGTAAGAATTTGAGAGACTTTGACAAGTGCCAAATTGTAATGGCTAAACGACTGTGTCAGAGCATCTCCAAAACTGCAGCTCTTGTGGGGTGTTCCCGCTCTGTAGTGGTCAGTACCTATCAATGGTGGTGCAAGGAAGGAGAATTTGTAATTGCTGAAAAAGTGTATATGCTTGTTCTGATTAAAAGGTGTCTGAACACAGTGCATCAGTTTGTTGTGTATGGGGCTGCTGTTTTGGTGGCAAAAGGGTTACCTACACAATAATCAGATAGTCATAATGTTATGGCTGATCGGTGTATATTTATAGCAATTGCACTTAGCTTACTTTTTGATTGATAGTGACAAGTGCAAACACTGTACAGCCAATCCATAAAACTATGTGTGTCTACTGAGTGTAAATAATATGTTTGTTTATGCACCAAACATTAAAAACATGCATCCCCTCCCAAATGACTTGCTTCTGGTGGGATGGTTGTCAATGATTCAGTATGTCTAAAACAGGGTATGGTAATTTTTTGACAAGGTGTCATACACCTTGGGTGTCATCTATTCCTAGGTTAAAGAAATATGGTAAAATCTGAAATATTTAGTAGTCAGCGCTCATAATACTTTAAAGCCAAAGCAACGAGTGTACTTCTGTATGAACAAAGAGGTGCATTCATCATCAATAATGTTCCAGGAAGGAACCGGCTAGTCTTGAACTCCTTGAAGGATACACCACTTGGTGTGAGGGCTTGACAAAGTGGGGGTTTATCTTGTGCCATTGGGTCATAAAAAAGGAAAGAGAGAGAGAGAGAGAGAGAGAGAGAGAGAGAGAGAGAGAGAGAGAGAGAGAGAGAGAGAGAGAGAGAGAGAGAGAGAGAGAGAGAGAGAGAGAGAGAGAGA
>JACXGM010003015.1:18946-43741 GCA_016801145.1 Umbra pygmaea | reverse complement strand
TGGCTCCTATGGCGAGGAAAAGGCTTAAGATGATTTAATGTACCTAAACAACGATCAATATTAACCAAATTTCTCTCTCATATTGCTCATCAGAACCACTGAAAATTATAAAAACAACTAACCCAAATTCCAATTATTTTATATTTTTTTATTTTGCTGATCCGAAAAATGATCCGATCCGTGACTCTGATCCGAAAACTGATCCGATCCGTGAGTTTCATGATCCGTTGCACCCCTAGTGGCTATGGTGTTCGGTTGTATGACAAGACACTCAGATGAGTTGGCAGTTCATTTCTTCCAGTAAGTAACATTACATTTTGTTTTAATACTGTTATTCATTAGCATCACAATTAATATCAGTTAGCTACCTAGAATACTCCTCCCTCTCATCTAAATTCGTCACATTTACAGCCAAGATGTCTGCGGCCGTAATGGCAAATTCGATGACTCAAATCAGATCTTAACAAAGCAATGGGTGACGTCACACATGATTATATCCAGTAATTATGCAATCTATGGTTTGTTTTGAAATAAGAGGCTGCTGCATCCCGCTGTACGGGTTGTGCATAGGCTGCAGAGTTTGACCAGCGTGCAGCGGCCGCACACTAGGTGATGGTGTTGCTAAGAACTTGGAATGTATAACTATTATCAGACCAGCCCTCGTGGCCTCGAAACACTACCGGCCCACCGGGAAAAGTCCAGACTCTCTCGATTGCCACTCTGCCACTGTGTCCACTCTAGTTGCTTTAAAAACACTAATTATTGCCCTGATTGTGGAAATGGGAAATATTCTTATAGCTATTTCTGGATTTGTGCAGCTCAAAAATAAAATATTTATTTTAACTTATTCAATAAAGTTGTAACATTAAAATTACACTTAGTAAAAGATGGCCATTAGCAGATTACATATAGAGGGTATCTGTCTTGAATAGTGAATTCCACTGTATGCATCATGCCGATTAACCCCTCCCCCCGACACGCCTGCCTGGGGCCCGATATGATATTTTTTAATGGGGGCCATAATCCCTGGCGGCACCCCTGCTCCCACATGCCTATTGGCAAATGGGATTTGATAAGGCTGTTTTTCACCAATGTCTTTCTCCTCCCCACACGTCCATGAAGCCCGGTTTTGTGGAGCGTCTGAGTTACATTTGTCCCATGGATGGTTTCTCCCATCTAAGCTGTGGATCTCTAACGCTCCTTCAGAGTTACCATTGGCCTCTTTTTTGCTTCCCTGACTAATGCCCTCCTTACTCGGTCACTGAGATTTGATGGATGGCCTTCGCAGCTGTGCCATATTCTTTCCATTTTATAATAATGGATATAACGTTGCTTCGGTGATGTTCAAAGGTTGGTATTTGTTTTTATAACCCAGCCCTAAATGGTGCTTCTCCCGAACTTTATCCCAGGCTTGTTTTGATTGGTTCTCATGATGCTGATTGTTTACATATGCACACAGGTGGACTCCATTCACATAATTATAGCAACAAAGCTTGTTTAGGGGTTTCATGGCAAGGGGGTGAATATTTATTTATTTACCCTAACTATTGTCACAATGAAAAATATTTTTCACCTTCAAAGTGTTCCCTATGTTGTGTAAAACAAATGGTAAAACTCCCAATACAATCCTAATTCATTCCAGGTTGTCACAATTCAAAATGTGGAAATATCCAAGGGGGTGAATATTTATGTAAGGCACTGCATAGTGTTAATATTGACTCAAGGTGAGTTCCTTCCTTTTCTGTTTTCAGGACTTGATCATGCGTGACTGACCTGCTGTACTGGTTTATCTCATATAGCTGCTGTAGACGACAGGTGGAACTGGATACCAGTCAAGGGAGCAGGGGAAACTATCATTACCATCCTAAGACAGATTTAGCTACCAAGGAGCTATGGCATCTTTTGGAGAGAACATCTTCTTATGGTGAGATTCAATGTGAATACCAATGTGTTTTATAAACAATAACTGGAAATAACAGTGTTATTAATTTATCATTGGAATATTATTTGAAAGGTTCTTGCAAGATGTTAATTGATTCTCTTCATCTTTATTCACAGCTTGATAGTCAGTATCTTTGTTACTTCTGGACTCATCATCTTCATTTTGTCTGTGTCAATTTCAGGTACAGTAAGTAGGGCCATGACGTTTCTCTGTTAAAACATTACATGTATTTGAGCAAATATGTGTGTTTTAACTAATGCTGGAGAAGAGAATTAACACACCTTTAATTTTTGCAACAGGTTAGTCACCTTTTCTGGGAAAAATGCATTGAACCACTTCAACATATAATAATTTCTATGAACTTCCCACAACATCTTTAGTTAGGTCCATAATGATTCGGACAATGGCTATTATTTCAACTGCCTACCAGAGAATATTGAATTTGAAGTTAAGATTTTCAGCTACATTCTGATGGTATTTACATCCAATCTGTTGTATCTGTCACTCCCCACATTCGTCATTCACTCTGGGTTTCTCCTCATCTAAATATAGAGGAACTCTCTCTCTCGAATTGATGGCCGGGCCAGAGCGCAACAGCCAGTCCATTTCAGCCTACTGTCACTTGTTTTAATATGTCCAGAATTGTAACTGGCCGACCGGCCGTCAAAGTAAAATATGACAGCCTGTTCGGCCCGGAATGGACCGGCCGTTCGGGAAAACACCCAATCCTCTTGATGGCCAGTCCGTCCCTGGCCACCATCAAAAACATGCCGGTTAGGATTGGGACTACAGATGGAAATTAGCATCTATGCTATAATCTGTCTCATTTACAGTCTGTACAGAAGTGTAAGATTGTTTATTAATGTGCCCTGTCCCAAGAAAACAAAAATAAATAAATAAATAAAGCAAGCAATCATTAGGCTGAAAAATCTAAACCGACCCTTCAGAGAGATAGGAAGGATTTTTGGTGTGTCCAAATCAACTACTTGGTACATTCTTTAAAACAAGGCTCTGGTGAGCTGAGGAAAATCCAAAGACCCAGAAGATCCCAGAAAAGACCTGGGGTGGACTTTCCTTAGTTCTTTAATTTAAACTCCAATATGCTGTGTTAGGCCGCTGAAATAATAACACTTAGTCAATGTCAAGACATTTATGGACCTAACTGTATGTTTGAACCTGGCTGATGTTTACTATTTTTCTGCTGTGCTCTAGTTAAGACATCCCAGAAAACTGTGGATAGCAATGACAAACATCCCATCGGAAACCTGGGAGAGGATGCCGTCTTAAGCTGCAATTACCTGACTTCCACTACCCAAATGGTATTGGCTAGTCGTGTGTCAATCACTTGGGAAAAGGAGGGGCTAAGTGAGGTGGTTTACCAATACGATAAAGGAACTGTCCAGCTGACAGGGCAGAGTCCGCGTTTTAAAGACAGAACGCAGCTGTTCTTAGATGCTATAGGTAAAGGCAATGCTTCCCTGTTGGTGAGAACCGTGCGTTTGAGTGACGAGGGGGTGTACTACTGCAGTGTGAGCGCCCCTAGTGGCACAGGGACTGCCGTTGTTAACTTCAGAGTTGCAGGTAAATTACTAACATTTCACAAATTTCAATACAGTCGGTTCTGTACTCGAGCACGATGAGTTTCAAATTATACAGTGACAATGTGATTAATGTGCAGACAGTTAACTTTAATTTGAGGTTACATTCATACATATCGGATGAACCGTTTAGAAATGACAGCACATTTGTACATGGTCCCCCCCAATTTTGGGCACAAAAGCCATTGGACAGTTAAGAGAATGTAGAATAAAGTAATAAATGTTAATATTTGGTTGCACATCCTTTGCACTCGCTGACTGTTTGAAGTCAGCAATGCATCAAACTCACCGGACGCTGGGTATCTTCCCTGGTGATGCTCTGCCTGTACTGCAGCCATCTTCAGTTCCTGCTTGTTTAAGGGATGTATTGCCTTCAGTCTCCTCTTCAGCATGTAAAATGCATGTTCAATTGGATTCAGATCTGATGATTGACTCGGCCAGTCAAGGATTTTCCACTTTTTGGCCATCAAACACCCCTTTGTTGTTGTTGCAGTATGTTTAGGGTCATTGTGTTGTTACACAATGAAGTGCTGTCCAATAAGTTAGGAGTCATTAGGTTTTATCTGAGCCGATAAAAAATTTCTGTAGACTTCAGAATTCATTCTACTTCAGTCTGCAGTCACATCATTGATGAAGACAAGTGAGCCTCTTCCACTGGCAGCCATTTTAAATGCTGAAGAGGAGACTGAAGGCAATAAGTCCCTGAAAAAAGCAGGAACTGAAGATGGCTACAGTACAGAGCATCACCGGGGAAGATACACAGCATCTGGTGATGTTGATGCAGACTTCAAGCAGTCATTGCATGCAATTGATATGCAATCAAATTTAAGCAATTATAACTTGAACATTATGTTATCCCTCCAAGGTCTTGGGGGGGCTTTAGTCCGCCTGGCACACTGTTGACTTTTTGGCCTTAGAAAGGTCATACTTTGACCTACAGTAAAGTGCCTTATGGTTTTGGATTCAGAAGACCCATGGCTACAACATGGATGAATGAAATCCAACATCCTGGGTCAGTGAATTTTATGTTTTGTTAAATATTTATCCCCAAAAACTAAAGAAAAGTTGTATTTTTTGTTGTTTTATACATGTAAAAGCATGTTATCTATAATGAATAAGGCTTTTTATTGCTTATTGTCAAGCCCCCAGGGGTCCTGGACCAGTGTGCAATGTTTGGAGGCCATACAATCAAGTCAACATCAAAATGCTACAGTCATTTCTAACTAGATTTCTATACGTTTTTAAAACCCAGCTAAATTCCAACTCCAAAAATGGTTGTTTTATGCAGGATGATGTCCTACATCATTGTAAGTCTGTTATTTTGTCATTTTCACTTCCTATACTTCCTGTATGTGATATTTTTTGTCAAAAAGAAAGACAATCGTCGGATTTGAGGTGTGATATCCTCGGCTGTGAGAAACCCAGAGAGATGAGCTACTCATTATTTGCGTCTAATTCTCCCCTTTCCAACGGTACCAAGCTTTAGTTCCTAGCATATACGGTTCGTATAGATAATCCCTATACAGCGTCAAGACTTAGTAGGGTTAAACTGTCCAATGTTTTTTGGTGCCCAAAAATGAGGGGGCCCTGTGCAAAAGGTCCTGTAATTTCTGAATGATTAACCCAATGTGTATGAATGTACCCTCAATTTAAAGCCGACAGTCTGCACTTCAACCTCATTGTCATTGTATCCTTTCAAGTTCAAAATGCTAGAGTACAGAACCAAAATAACAAAACAATGTTCACTGTTAAATGAATAACGGTGTTCACTGAGATTGCGTTTGCAGGTGCCTACTCTAATATTATGCTTCACTTTAGCCTATTCAGCCCCCACATTTCAGCTGACAAACTCTACGCTGACAGCTTCGGCATTGAAATGGTTCCCCAAACCAAGCGTCAGCTGGTTGGATGCCAACGGCAACATCGTAAACACAAGCGATACTGAGTTCTTCAGCAACTCCATCGGGATAAACCAGCTAATGAGCTCCCTTCAGCCAATCAAGCGGTTTGAAATCTACACCTGCATCATCCAAAACCAGCTGGTGAAGGCTGTCTCCACAGCAACAGTCACAGGTCTCGTAAACACCTTTAAGGGCAAAGACAATACTATTAATACCAAACAAATAAACAGAAAAGAAGGGAAGATCAGCTGACTCTCACTCAGTGTAAATGCTTTCACTCAATGTCACTCACGCAGGTGAAGAAACAACCTCGTAATAAATCAGCATGACAATGCAGTCAACAACAGCTAAACAAAACATAATAACTGAATTAAAAATGGCATTTTGCACATTCTACAAGGTTTTGTACTTAAAGGACAACTCCAGCGCAAAATGAACCTAGGGGTAAATAACACATTGGTACAGAGTCGACCGTTCTCTGGGATATGTTTTCATGCTAATCGAAAGTGCCCAGTTTTGTGCAAACTGATAATTACCTTATAACGCTAGTTGTGAGGCCATGATGAAGTAAAAATAAATTGCTATAAGTCTCAAAATAGCACCATACTTCCACGGTAGCATAATGAGGGTCCCTACATGCAAACCGAAGTATTGAAAACTTTGTAAGTGTACAGACAGTTTATTAGAAATGTAGTTTGAAAGAAAGTACCGTTCGTGTATACAGCCATGCGCCATCTTTGGTAAACAGACTCGACCAGTCTAACCACAAACGCCCTGCTACGTGAGCTACACTGTGACTTGGAATCTCCTTGGAATCAGTTAGATAACTTTTTTCTTCATCATGCCCTCACAACTAGCGTTATAAGATAATTATTAGTTCGCACAAAACTAGGCATGTTCGATTAGCATTAAAACATATCCCAGAGAACGGTCGACTCGGTACCAATGTGTTTTTAACCCTAGGTTCATTTTGCGCCGGAGTTGTCCTTTAATGTATGTAGGTCATGTATAAGTGTGGCAGACAGTATGCATACTGTACAGTCCTCTTCTCTTTTTATTGCAGATAACAGCATATCCTCAAGGACTTTCTTCTCTTTCACTACTTCTGCTGCATCACCTATACTCCAAATAAGATGGCATTTCCTTGCATCCACAGCCAGTTTCTCTGTCTTTGTTTACCAGCTAACCTGATTAACAGCCTCCACAAACAGCTCCTTGTAGCCTACAGACTGTGTTACTCACATTAGTGAACTGGTATGGCGACACTTTACTAGCCTTGGGCACCCTTGTGTGGTGTGTTGAATTAAGTGTCAACAAACTGTGTGATCCAGGTCTTTGTGTACATATGAGGACCAGAATTCCCAACAAAGATGTTGAAACCTTAAAAACTGTCACAATGTTTTTTGGGAAAAAGTTACAATTGGGTATATTGCTAGATTTGTGTACTTTTATGTTTGTGCATTAGGAGTTGGACTAGGTTAATTTGTGTTGCCAAGAACATTGCAAACTTTAATCGTTCAGGAGGCCTTGCACCTCTTTTGTCTTTGAAGAAGGTGGGACCCACGTTCAGGAGACCTTGCACCTCTTTTGTCTTTGAAGAAGGTGGAACCCACATTTCAGTTCAGAAGTTGTCTCCCATATTGTCATTGTGCCCCCCTCCCTTTTTGTCTCCCTTTGGGAAAGATTAGAAGTAAAGCGTGCACAGCACCTTCCATACCTCGAGGCAAATGTTTTAATTTGTCATACGTTCGAGATATATTGAAAGCTTTACGGTTAAGTTTAGTGTAAAGTAATTGGGAAAATAAACTTCTACTTTTATGGTCCCCACAAGGATAGAAACCAATGTTGGTATATGCACACATGCTTTCCTATACTTTTTAGTAACTAAAGTCCTGAAATGTGCAGAAATCATTGTGACTATAAACATGTATGCAAATGTTTTATCTTGAAATATTTTTTCGATCTATAGCTATTTTGTAGACATTAGCAGCAGTATGTATATATTTTTACATTTCAGAGACTTATCCAGTGCGACAAACTGACATTAGGCTCTCATATCTAGAGTGACAAGCTGACATTAGGCTCTCATATCATATGGGGCGCAGATGGCTCAGTGGGTAGGGAGTCAGACTTGTAGTCAGAAGGTTGCCAGTTCGATTCCCGACTGAGCCAAATGTTGTTGTGTCCTTGGGCAAGACACTTTACCCTAATTGCTCCCAGGTCGTTGCTGTAAATAAGAAATTGTTCTTAGTCAACTTACCTGGTTAAATAAAGGTTAAATTAAAATTAAATTAAAATATCCAGAGTGACAAATTGACATTAGGCTTTCATATCCAGAGTGACAAACTGACATTATGCCACCAGTACCATCAACAATATGTGCAACTTGATCTTAATGACACTGAAAAACATGTGAATGTTGTTTACTGTTTCCTGACTGGGAATATTTGGTCGCAAATGAGACGGCCTAATTCAATTTGCCTGCTAGGCAAAATAGACAGTTGTGAACAACTGACATATGCTCAGTGGCAAAAGGGGTAAAAGGTGATTATTAATCCAGTGGGTACTACACAAGGCTAAGAAAATACGGCCCTACACAATAAGGCTCTAAAATTTTAGGGGGCATCAGATGGCTCAGTGGGAGTCAGACCTGTAATCGGAAGGTTACCAGTTTGATACCCAACTGGCAAATTTTGTTTTTCCAGGGGGAATGTACTTATAAATGGCTCTTGATAGGATGTGTCTCTTAAATGATTAAAAATATAAATGAAAGTTTGATTGAGGTATAATTTTTTATCATGGTGGCCATTTAGTTTCTTCCATGAGGCCCATAAATCCTGGCTATGTTGGTGTTGTTGAATGGTATCCCAAGTTAAAAAAAAGTATATTTAAATTATACTCCAGTATTATACTTCTAGTATACTTATGTTTAACCATAAGTATGTATTAAATATATTTAAGTATATTTGAAGTATACTTTCAAAATATACATACCAAAATAATATATTAGAAGTATATTTAGGATAAATAAAGTACATTTCAAGTACATTTAAATATACTTTTTTTACTTGGGATGGAATCAAACTATTAATTTTAAAGTAAACGGTTGCAAGTTTCACGGCAGTTTATTCAATCTGAGCTGTATATCTGTTAGAGGGGGCTGTGGGACGATCTCGAGTTCTCAGCTTTAGACCACGCCTGGGGAAGTAGAGGCTGTTTTTATTGGCCTAAAGAAGAGGGTTTCATGTTTCCATAGAAGAAACGTAGTGGAGTTTTCCCAAAGAAAACCTAGAGTCTAGCAGACTGCAACAATAGTTGTAGACATACAATTTAGACCTATATTGAATTATATTTTGTAGTTTTATGAGGAGGTTTGGCTCCTGCACCGCATTTGACGCACAGTACTTACAGCTTTGTTTTGGATCGGTTACATTTTGTCGAATTTGTACACCGGAGAATCGTGTTCAGTGCATTGTCGGTGAATTATACAACAGGTACTATCAACGAAGTATTTTTACACAAGGATAACATACTTTAAATAGATAATGTCACTTTATGACAAACCTTTGGACACGGACCTTGTAGATGCCTCACCAACTCCGACCAGAAATTCGAACTCAAATAACGGGGAAGTCGTGGTCCATGCGAGGGCGGTGTGCCGCGTTTGTAAACGTTTATACCGCGAGCCTAAGATTCTGCCTTGTTTACACACCTTCTGCACAGACTGCATTCGTCAACTGGAACCGTTTTCGGTGTTGTCACGCGTGAAAAATGGTAAAGCCGTCCAACTACAAAGAGAACCGCCCTCTTCTGCCATCACGGTGCTCTGTCCCACGTGTGACTCCGAGGTGGACATTCCTTTGTCCGGTGTGGACGGACTGACCACTGACCACTTGGCCCTTGACGAAGTGTTCCTTGAGACTCTCATGAGCGAAAACAACGTTTTATGCGACCTGTGTAGCGACGGGAATGCAGAGAAGCGTTGTGAGGTGTGCTCTGTCAACCTGTGTGAGTTTTGTTGCCAAGCACACAGGTTAGTCCTAAAATGCTCATTGTAACTCATGTTTCATACTTTCTACTTTGATGCAATTTACCTGGTGGGATCCCATTGATAATTCAAATACTAGAAGCGTATAAACAAATTGCTAGTTATGCAGGCTGGGTGGTACAATTCTGACCATTATAAAACAAAGACAAGGTCACAGACAGGATAAAGAAATAACAAATGAAGTAGAGGAAACATAAAAAATAATTACACTAACAGTATCATCTTAAAAATTATTATCACTTTTAAACCATTCCCCACATAGTAACACACTCTGCAATGGGATTCCACTGGATTTCAGTGCAAGCATATGAACTGGCCATGTGATTTTTAATTATTATAAAGTTGGACCTACATTGCTACCTTTTTTCTACCCAGAAGACAGAAGAGGACATCAACCCATACCGTCCAGTGCCTGAAGGACCTAAAGACCCAGGGCCACCTCTCTCGTCCCGTCCTGTGCTCCCTTCACCCCGGCCAGGAGCTGCGTCTGTTCTGCGAGCCCTGCGACCTGCCAGTTTGTCTGGAATGTGCTGCCACCTTCCACCGTGACCACCGCTGCCACCCGACAGGTGATGTGATCGATCACCATGGGGACCGTATCCGGGAGACGGTTACTGGACGCCTACGTCCACGCATGCACCGGTTGGAGGAGTTGCTGCGGAAGGTGGACCAATCCCAAAATTCTTTGCAGGCCAGGGTGGATGCGGTTGCCGATGAAGTGCGTTCTTTTGCACGGGGCTACGCGTGCGCTGTGGAGTCACACTGCCTGTCGCTGCTACGCCATCTAGAGGAGCTGCGTCTTCAGCGCAGGAACCAGCTCCATCTGCAGAGAGCGCAGTTGCAGCAGGCGCTGGCGGACGCCCGCGGTGGGGTGGAGTTTGCGGAGCGGTTGCTCACGTGTGGGTCGGATGCAGAGATCCTCAGTGCTAAGGGCGTCACACTCCGCCGGCTGTCCGGCTTGGTGGAGAGCGGCTATGACCCCAACCCAGCAAGTGTTGCCCCCGACGATGGGAGCAGTATCTGCTTCCTGCCATGGGAGAGGGAAGGGCAGGTGGGGGGGTACCCAGTGGTGGGGGCGATCCATTCCAAGACCCTGGAGCTCAGCAGGTGCACTATCGAGGGGGAAGGTAAGAACAAGTCGCCATCCCCCATGAACCTTTAGCCCCTACATTCTTTTCTACACATCCCCCACTCTGGAGAAACTACTCCTTTCCCTTAATAGCACTAAAGCCATCTCTTCAACTCTTTGGGGTTATAGTTGCACTAATTTTAGGGCTTCATTTGACACACACACACTCACACACATACACAATTACGAGTCCTCGGGCGATGCTAGCATTTAAGATGGCTCGGCAAACTATTTTGCTCAAGGGACTTTTTGAAACCAAGTGAAGGGCTGCATATTATATCTATGCATAAAAATATATAGGAAATGTTATTTCCTTAAATTACTCCCCACATACACACACAATTATGTGTGTAGCCTACAGAAAATGAATGTTTAGTTTTCGAATACCATTTTCTTGTTTGAATTCTCAGAATTTAATCACTACTGTTTGTTTCAAGATCATTTAGCCTACACGCCAACACCTGCCAATCAAGACAACAGCGCATATGGAAAACCATTTGAGTCAAAAATTGTTTTTTAAAATATACGTAATGAACCCTTCGTGGTCTAAGTTTGTTAAAGTCCGCCTGACATTGTTGATATTTTTGCCTCTGCATGGGTCATACTTTGTCTTACAGTAAAGTGCCCTATAGTTTTAGATTTTTGAGGCAAAAAATACAAGTCAAGTTAAATATTTTGTTAATTATTGTAAAATACATGTAAACCATGATGAACATCAACATCACTGTAGTGTAAAATCAATATTGGCCCCCAGGTGTTGAACCAACGTGACAAAATTTGGTGGACATACAAATAAGTAAATAAAACACTATGTCCATATTTTCCCCATTTCTCTATACGTTTTTAAAAACCCAGCCATACCCCACCCCCCAAAATAACTTGTTGTAGTGCAGGGTGATATCTTACCTAATTACAGTTATTTTGTCATATTCACTTCCTGTTTCCTGTCTGTAATGTTTTTAGTTAACCAAACTTAAGTTGGTGAAATGTACCCAAATTTGAGACACGATATCTCCATCTGTTATTAACCCACACTGACAAACAACCCTTGTTATTTGCAGCAGAACCCCCTCTTTTCAACTGTATCAGGCATTTGTTTCTAGCATGTACGAATCAGGAGATACAATAAAGCGTCAATCGACTTTAATTTAAAAATTGCATAGCAGGCCAGATCAAAGGGCCCTGGGGCCCATATCCGGCCCACGAGCCGTACTTTGCCCACCCCTGATGTAAGAGATAACTGCCAGGTAACATTCCTAGTCACTATGGAAACATTTAAAGTGGCGGGTATTTTCTTGTCTGATTACAGGTATTTGAGACAGACACTGTGATGTGGGGTGCACACTGCTCTGTAGCAGCATGCTCACACTGATACAACAAAAACTTTGTTCCCTGATATGACTTCTGCCGGCTAAACTGGCAATGCAGGACTTCAGAAAATAGAGGGTTTGAGGAAACAATCTGTTTCTATGTCAAGCTACCACAGGTCAAAGTTTTTAATTGATGTCAACCCGTTATGTAGGGTTGTGTGCTCTGTCTAACTGGCTGCTTGCCACGTGTTCAGTCAGCCAAAGCAAACCGTATCACAGAACAGAAATAAAATCAGTTTGACAGCATTTTGCAGAACTGAAATGACTCCTGTTCTTGAAGGAGGGTTGTGATGATGAGCCCGGAGAAGGAAACTGCAGCCCTTTTTTACTTAACAGATTTAGTATTTTCTGTTTCTGTGACTAAGGATTAGGCGTTTGTAGGCTAAACATCAGTGCCCATGTTTAACAAATCCAAGGTTATGTTCAAGGCTTTGGTATCGACACATAATCAAATCTAGGGTTAAGTAATTCTGTTTTAAGATGGGATTTTATAAGACAGGAGTGTTACTGTAGATGCCACAGACGGGCTTTCACACGCAGGGGGTTTTGTTTTAACTAGATCACACACACTCAAGGGTAGAATATACTATATGCTTAAGTACAGATGCTTTAGTCTTACCCAAAATTGTCTTTTACTGGATGTATCTGAGAGCAAACCACCTGTGCTAACACTCAATGGAGAATGTGTATGTTGTAAGAATGAAGGGTAAAGAATGACCTCTAACCCCTCCCCAGGTCTGGTGATTGGACAACAGGGCCAGCGAGGGGAGTTTACTCTGGTGTGCAGAGACTCTGCTGGTGAAAAGATTGGTCGGGGTGGGGAAGCTGTCCTGGTTAGCGTGGTCCACAAGGAGAGGAAGGACTGGTGAGGAACAATCTAATCTGCAGCACACATACAGCTCTGCAAAAGATCACCAGGTTTTCTGGTGTGCTAATGATAGCCTAGGTTAGGTACTGTATGTGTTTGGATAAAATGATCATTTTTGGTTCATTCCATAAAGCACTGAAAAGTACAATTTCTCCCAAACTCAGAGCATTTATTTCGAAAAAATGACCAATGGTCCGAATAACAAAAAAGATGCATTGTTTTCAGACCTCAAACAATGCAAAGAAAACAAGTTATTATACACTTTTAAACAACACAAAATAAAAACTTAGTAAATGTTCAGAAATCAATAGTTGGTGGAATCAGAATAGTTTCATAATAATAATAAATGGCTTTCATTCATCTTGGCATGCTCTCCAATAGCCTTCACACCAGTTTAATGGCTTGTGACCAGTCATGTTCCTCTTAGTGACATTCCAAAGGTTTTGAATGGGGTTCATTTAAGAAAAATCTGCAGTGTTCTTAATTTTTTCCCCGAGCTGTATAACTAAATATCCTCCCTAAAGGGTGTACTGTGTCAATATGCGATGATGCTGTTGTGAAGTAGTCATACAGGCTTTATAAGGGCCTTTGTGTGCCGCGGTGGTCTAAGACACTGCCTCACAGCACAACTGCATCACGCTGTCCAGGGTTCAGATTCTGGTTGCAGCTTTTCAACAATGTCCGGGGGTACGACGTGAGGTGGCACAAATTGGTACAGCACAGCCTGGGATGAATGAGTCGATACATGAACTCAGGTATGTTGATACATAAACTCAGGTATGTCGACATCTAAACTCTGGAACGTTGTCACTTCACTCTAGCAACATCTTGTGTATAGGTCGGGAGTTTGTAAATCGAATCATGCTTGTATAGTTGATTAAGGCATAGCCTCCTGTGTGCATCAACTAAAGGCTTTCGCGTTGAACGAGCATTGTGACAAGAATCGGATCGGCTTGTTGACACGTGCTTGGATGAAAAATGTGAATTCAACCATTCTCCACCAGCTGTGGGGTTGCCTACTAGAACAGGTCAAACTGGGATTACGACAAATTAGGAGGAGCAAAGAGAAAAGTGGTCAAATCCCTTTATATATATACTCACGTTATTAAGTTGTGCTTTTTGCATAACTATATGACATTTGTAAGTGTGTTGTGGCAAGGCACCACAAACTGAAATAATCAGCTTGTAACAACGTGCACTGCAGGGAGTAATCGAGAGGCAGATGTGAAATACAGATTTAGTATTACCGTATATAAAACACTTTAGAAATATAAGACTATGTAGAGTCAAATGTCAATATTTACACTGGTCAAAAGGACATGACAACGGTCAATGGAAAACAAAACCACAAACCGATTGAGGGCTGGATTCAAACTCACACCGAAAATCAATGTAAACAAGTGAAATCACAGGCTGTTCCAAATTGCGTAAATTTCATCAAGGCAACATATATTGCAAGTCAGTAGTGTGTATGGCACTTACGTGCCTGTATGCACTCCGGACAATGTCTGGGCATGCTACTGATGAGACGGCGGATGGTGACCTTTAGGATCTCCTCCAAGACCTGGATCACAGCGTTCACCACGGCGACTCCAAACTCCTTCACGTCTGTCACATGCTCAGTGTGAACCTGCTCTCATCTTTAAAGAAAATGTGGTGCCAATGGCAAACCTGCCAAATCTGATGTTCTCTGGCGAATGCCAATTGAACTGCATGGTGCTGGGCTGTGAGCACTGGTCCCATTAGAGGACATCGGGCCCTCATGCCACCCTCATGCGGTCTGTTTCTGACAGTTTGGGTCAGAATTATGCACACCACTAGCCCGCTGGAGGTCATTTTGTAGGGCTCTGGCAGTGCTCCTCCTGTTTCTCCTTGCACGATGGAGCAGATACCAGTCCTGCTGCAGGGTTGATGCCCTTCTATGGCCCTGTTCAGGTCTCCTCGTGTCACAGCCAGTCTCCTGGTATCTCTTCCATGCTCTTGGGAGACACAGCAAACCTTCTTGCGATGGCACGTATGGATATGTCATCATGGAGGAGCTGGACTACCTGTTCAACCTGAATGGGCTGCAGGTACCACCTCATGCTACCCGTGGTTTCAAGGACACTAGCAAAATGCAAAACTGAAAAAGAATGAGTCAGGGAGGATAAGGAGAGGGCAATTTTCTGTGGCCACCACCTGCAAAACCTTTCTCTTTTTGGGGGTTGTCTTGCTGTTGCCTCTCCAGTGCACCTGTTGTCACTTTCATTTACACCAAAACACAGGTGACATTGATTCACAATCGCTCATGCTTCCTAATTGGACAGATCGATATCCCTAAAGTATAATTGAGTTGGTGTTTGATTGTATGTACATTTTTTGGAGCAGTGTATAAATGCTCAGACTTTGCCTGAAACTAACTGCCAGTTAGTAAACTACTGGCTAAATATACGATTCAACTACAGCATACTACGCACATAGAGGTGACAAATTAACGACAGGGAATCCACATAAAACTGAGGGCTTAAATGCAAAACTGGTGAGGAGACATGAGTACCTGGTATGTATGATTGAAACAAAACAGAGCAATCCCTTGGGTGATGATAATGTTACTTTTGAATAATCCTGGAAAAACAACAAATCTGTGACCTTGCTTTTTATCCATTTGATAGAAACTGTACTATATGTAATAATTTACTGTTTAGACATACTTGTTAAATACAAATAGGTGTTTTGATTAGCTAAATTCACTGTTGTTTCCATTCACATTTTTTTCTTCAGAAGCCTCTACATTCACACGTTTGTGTGGTTATCCTTAGATTGATTTTACAAAGTGAATTGTTCATAGGTTATGACAATTAATTCTAAATACAAATTTCTGTCCCCAAAATCTTTTTAAATTGTTTGTATGAACTGTTAGGAAGCAGAAGCTAGGGAGACGGGTATCTCCAGAGAAATAGAGAGGAAGGGCACAGAGTCGGCCGAGTCAGGGCTCAAAACCCCATCGTCAGAGGACATGTTTGATCCAGAGTCGGAAGCTTAGGCCATTAAACCAAAGGGTAGCACACTTAAGAGAAACTTGAATCTGTGTCGTCTGCAGCAGAGTGGAGGCGACTGTGGTGGATAAAGGTGACGGCTCCTACTCCGTGTCTTTCACCCCAGTGGAGCCAGGGCCTTACTCAGTCTGGGTGTGTGTCAAGGCCCAACACGTTAAGGTGCAGTCTTTTTCATCACGGTAATGACAGTAATGTTGAAAATCATTATTGACTAAATATGCTAACGAGCATGCCTGGCTAATGACCCCGGCAATCATTTCATTCTCCAGGGTTCCCCGTTTGTCCTGAATGTGAAGAGAAAAATCCAGCAGCATCGTGGAACGTTCCACTGCTGTTCTTTCTGCTCTAGCGGAGGTTCTAAAGAAGCCCGCTGTGGCTGCACCGGGACAATGCCAGGTTCGTAGAGCAGATGAGAGAATGACCGCTTTGCTGTACATATTATACATCTTTCTACCTGGTACAAATAGTAACACTCTCAACTCAGCTTTATTTATATAGCACTTTCAACATCACAACTGGAACCAAGGTGCTGTACAGAAAATTATAAGAGAAAAAAAACTCTTGCATGTTTTTGTGTTCAGGGGGGTTCCAGGGGTGTGGCCACGGACATAAAGGCCACCCTGGGAAACCCCATTGGTCCTGCTGTGGCAGCATGGTGGAGGGCTCCGAGTGCCTCCCTCAGAGTGTGATCACCGCAGTGGGGGGAACCGTAACAGTGATTGGGGGTACGGGGTCCAGTTCACCCCGGGGCCATCTCAGGACAGTGGAGCTCTGATGGACAGGTCCAGGGCATCCCCACCCCCCATATACTGTACATGAGTCTACGAATCAACCCTTATAGACGAGGAAAGCAAATGTTGGAACAGAAGACAGACAGTTGATAAAAGTCAAAAGAAACGTAACTATTTCTGTAGCTAACCCATGTCATGTTTATTGTTTTGCTTGTACATGATAATACGCATCACAATAATAAGCTTGTACATGTTAATAACCAGCACCAACTACTTCTGTGCCTTTACTGGATTTCTCTTTAATCGTGAATAAACAACTCAATGATCACTTGATGTATTGTTCAAACAATATTTACAGCAGTTTTAAGGTTTTCTTTCTGTTAAAGCAAAATGTTTTAGGCATTTTGTGGTAAAAAGATATTAGAAAAAGTGTTAAAGATATTTAGGAGAGTGGTAAAAGATACTAGTTTTGGCTGGATCTGGTGCAGTAGGCTGAATTCCATGCGGCATCAGTACATTTGCTTGGAGATCTGGACTCCACTAAGCCACAGCTTTGAGGTTAAATTCAATGCATAACCTAGATTCATATATATTTAGTAATTGTTAAGAACAGTGGTTTTCAATGCTCTCCTCAGGACACACCAGACATTCCACAGTTTAGCTGTAGCCGCTGAAATAGCTCACTGTATTCATTAATCAATGGCCTGATAGTTGTTGCTGTAGATAAGATTTTTAGTCATTTTAGCAGTTTAAATGCCAGTAGACTAAGAAATAAAAGTAATAAACACCGCCTGGCAGTATATTTTGGACAAAAGATTGATAAGAAGGAAAAGCATGTCACGAGATGTGCATTGGATGACTTGTCTTAACCTTGTCTCAACTCTTCTAAATCTGCTGTGAAATGGTGGTGACAACAAGGACATAATTGTAAATTAGACAACACTAAATTGAGAAGGGGGAATAAATAGGAATAAATACAAATCGTGGGTGATAGTGTTTGTTGTTACTGCAATTCCACCCATAACCACCTGAAGGCAGTAGTGGGCTATTAACTTCCTCTTCTGCTTATATATCTTCAGCAGGGGCCTCTAAACCCCTGTCCTAACCAGTGTTGGGTATAGTTACTTTTAGGAGTACTTTTTAGTTACTTGATGAGTTCACAAGTTTTGGGAAGTCCCTAATTAAGACAAAATTATCAGGTAAATGGAGTTCATTTCTTTACAGTGACCTGTAAAACAAATAGAAAGAATAAAGAACATATCAATCATGGTCACCAGTAAGATATGAACTCCATGTACCTGATCATTTTGCCTCAAATAGGCACTTCCCAAAACTTGTGAACTCATCAAGTAACTAAAAAGTACTCCTAAAAGTAACTATACCCAACACTGATCCTAACCCTGGGTAAACCTTATTCACAACAACAGCATAATGTAGCCTCATTCAGCTTGTCAACCAGCTAATTATTACAATCAGGTGTGCTATATTAGGGTTGGAGTGAAAACAGTCATGACAGTAGCTCCCCAGGACCAGGGTTGGAGATGCCTGGTCTACAGTGTAGTGTAGATTTATTTCTGTATGTGATATTCACATCCTCGTCAGCACATACATAGTCTCTTTTTGTAATGTACAACAAACTGAAATTTGTGCACATGCTAGTTTTACTTACATAAATGTACCATAACGCTGATCTTAAACGTTAGCTAAACCCTGCCTCTGAGACAGGCTACAAATCTTCAGCTTCCTGAAATTGTACCGTCACTGCTAGACTTTGATCAACACTTGTATGGAGAGACCAGTCTATCCTCTTTGAGATGTGCACCCTGAAAAACTTGAAGTCTGTGACTCCTTTACCCCACTTAATGTCTGCCTGAAGGGCATATTTGCCTCCAATATATGAGGAAATAAAACATACAACATGCTGTGTATTTGTTAGTTTTTGCATTTGCCAATCCCTGAGGCACTATTAAGTATTGCGGTCAAAGCCAGGATATCAGCAGCTTTTATGTAATCTCTTGAGTATGTAGGGCTAACTACCAATGATGGTATGACAGATTATTTCACCTTATCAGCTCTAGGACTTGATCTAGCAATGTTTCAGTTACTAATCAGAAGCTCAGCTAGGCTACGTACTGCACATGTACATGAGCATTTATGGTCATGAATTTTAAAATCCAATAATATTTTTTTCATGTGCTACATAAAAGTTGAAAATTGGCAGCAAAGTGTAGACTTTCAAAAATTGTACGATATAAAATATAAGAGTAAACAGTTACGAGGTAAATGGTTATGGCAACAGGGCCAAGTTCAGTTGAAAAAAATTCCAATCACCTTTAAAGATAACAAATATGATTGCCAATTTTACATCAGAGACATGTATTCTACATAGCATCTGAACATCCCAGATTGTAAAAATGTACAGTAGTCCATGAACACCTGATTCATTAATGAAAGGCTTGATGACTGGCTGACAAACCTAATCAGGTATGCCTGTTCAGGTCCACAACAAAACTCTGGAACATCGGGGGTCTGTGAGTTGAGGGTTGAAGACCTATACGTAGTCAACACAGACCTGGCTCAATAATTGACAATAGCAGCAGTAAATGTGATGACTGTAAAAGTGTTGGTGTGGAGTCAGTACAAGACTGTCTCGTGTGGGTTAAATCCAGTGTGAAGAATCGTTATTAGTGGGGACAATGCCTAATGTGGCGCAATTCCTAATTATTTACACTATATTGGAAATTACCGTTCCCCTTTTTGTTTACTTGGCTGTACAGCCTCCCTGAAGCAGCTACTGTAACCCCCCCCCTGCATTGTCAACTGGTGGGGCAGGGTGGGGGAATGTTCTGGTAAAGATTATAAAACGTCTTTAGGAGGTGGGTCAAAATGGCCCTGTGAACATCCTCCTCTTACAACATCCCACACACACAGAACCATGGTGGGCTATTACATCATATAGTCTCCGGCAATGTGGACCAAGTAGTGATGAGGTTTATGTCATCCCACATTAAACCCGTGAATGAGAACTTATGCAACATGTGTTAAACTTAAGAACATCTTCTCAAAATAGAAAACACCAGAAACTTGATGGGAAAATATATTTTATTCTCATTCTGCTCACGTCTTCCTTACTAGACTGTATTTGTCTTCTTACAGGTGAATTGACTTACCTGTTTCATTCAGTGTCTCTCTCTCTCTCTGCTGAGTTGTAACCAGCTCTCTTGTCTTTCCTCTGTGACGGTGTGTGTGTGTTTGTGTGGGCATGACTCAGTCTCTTAACTTCACCCGTCATCGCCATGACGATCCCTGTTGTGACAGTGGCTGTCGTCATAATCTGATTGGCTCTTCGTCTCAAGCCTCTGAGGAATGAGCTGCAACGTTCTCCGATCATTGCCGAAGTTCAAATAGAGGTCAGTTAAACGAAAATAAAAAGACCAGAGCAATTTGTAGTTGTACATTTCAAGCTATAGAATATGTGAAGTCTTTCCACGATGAACTTTGAATAATTTAGTTTAATTCATTTATTTTAGTTCACACTTAATTATTCATATTTGTTGCAGAATCCAATTTCCAGCCCATCTTGCGTAACATGATAATACATTCCCTTTGAACAAGCTAGAGACTTCACATAGGCCAGGTATGGGGAACTGGGCTGGAGGAACCCACTGCACTGTAACAAGTCTGAGATCATGTTTTTGTTTTTTGTTTTCATGTGTGTGTGTGTGTGTGTGTGTGTGTGTGTGTGTGTGTGTGTGTGTGTGTGTGTGTGTGTGTGTGTGTGTGTGTGTGTGTGTGTGCTCGTGTTTGTGTGAACTAAATTGAGATTCAGGCTGTGAGTTAATCTGAACACAATGTAACCTGATTTCAGACAGGATCTAGGGCCGTATCCATCACACTAATGTAGTTACACTGCTCTAAATGAACCGACATTGCACAGAAGAGCAATAATGTAAACATTGGACACAAGACTAAAAGAGACAAATACGAACTAGCAGACAGGTCTGGCTTTAGATTATCCCCACAAACACTTTTCCTCTTCAAACTTGAGTCTGGTTATACTGCGATGTTTTCCTCAAACTTTTAGACTGGTGTAGGTCATTAAAAAAGGGATTTTTTTATCTGTTAGTGATCAATATATTATTTTAATTAATTATCCCTTTGGCCAAAACTATCAGCTCTGAAAATCTGAAGTTATTGGTCAAAGCACGGAAAAATACAATTCCATCAAAGCATCCGATTCCAAACAACAACCCACTGGTCTGGTTGTAGAGACCGGCTTATCTAGTAAACTGTCCTGTCGTGATTAGTTAGTACACATTCCAGTTTTGTTACAACCTTCTCTGTGTGGTTTTGACAAAGTGGGATGGCAGAGGCGCCCCATTAACTGGAATGTCACATTTGGACTAGTACTCAACATCAACGGAGCATACGAATGACAGGCCCTCTGTGTTGCGTTGTGGGAGCCCATGCTCCTGTCCTTGTGATAGGGTGGTATGATACCACCATCATAATTCCTCGTCCCGTTCACACAGCGTGCTAAAGACAGATGCTGTTTCATTATGTTACCTGGTGGAGTATGGCGTTCCGTTTGCTGCACCAAGGCCTCATCTTTCTAAACTGTAATCCCCCCCCCCCACCCACCCGCCACCAGCATTCTCTTTGTTTCATGTGCTCCCTCGTGGTTTCACTTCCACTCAATCTTTTTCCCTCCTGAAGTGTTTGTAATGAGCACTTTGTCTTCGCTGCATCATTCTGCTTAGCTTGAAGTTCGCCATGACTCCTCTGCTGGCCAGTGATTCATACCCCTATGACATTTATAACCAGATTTCATACCCCTATGACATTTATAACAAGATTTCATACCCCTATGACATTGATAACAAGATTTCATACCCCTATGACATTGATAACCAAATTTCATACCCCTATGACATTGATAACCAGATTTCATACCACTATGACATTGATAACCAGATTTCATACACCTATGACGTTGATAACCAGATTTGCCACGGAGCAAACTAATTCCCTCTCGAAGTTGGCTTAGGGTTAAAAGCGTCAGGACTTCTATGTCAACTCAGAAAGCAGCAGTTATGTTACCTCAGAAAGAGTCAGCTCTATATTACACCAGAAAGAGTCAGCTCTATATTACACCAGAAAGATCAGCTCTATATTACACCAGAAAGAGTCAGTTCTATGTTACCTCAGAAAGAGTCAGCTCTATATTACACCAGAAAGAGTCAGCTCTATATTACACCAGAAAGATCAGCTCTATATTACACCAGAAAGAGTCAGTTCTATGTTACCTCAGAAAGAGTCAGTTCTATGTTACCTCAGAAAGAGTCAGCTCTATATTACACCAGAAAGAGTCAGTTCTATGTTACCTCAGAAAGAGTCAGTTCTATGTTACACCAGAAAGAGTCAGCTCTATATTACACCAGAAAGAGTCAGCTCTATATTACACCAGAAAGAGTCAGCTCTATGTTACCTCAGAAAGAGTCAGCTCTATATTACACCAGAAAGAGTCAGTTCTATGTTACCTCAAAAAGAATCGGCTCTATGTTAACTCAGAAAGCAGCAGTTATGGTACCTCAAAAAGAGTCAGTTCTATGTTACACCAGAAGGAGTCAGCTCTGTTACACCAGAAAGAGTCAGCTCTTTTGCTCTTTTCTATTAACTCAGAAAAAGTCAGTTATATGTTACACCAGAAAGCGGCAAGCTTTTCTATGTTAACTCAGAAAGAGTCAGTTCTATGTTACCTCAGAAAGAGTCAGCTCTATGTTACCTCAGAAAGAGTCAGTTCTATGTTAACTCAGAAAGAGTCAGTTCTATGTTAACTCAGAAAGAGTCAGTTCTATGTTACCTCAGAAAGAGTCAGCTCTGTGTTACACCAGAAAGCGGCAAGCTTTTTCATGTCAACTTAGAAAGAGTTAGTTCTATGTTAACTTAGAAAGAGTCAGTTCTATGTTAACTTAGAAAGAGTCAGTTCTATGTTACCTCAGAAAGAGTCAGCTCTATGTTACCTCAGAAAGAGCCGGTTCTATGTTAACTCAGAAAGAGTCAGTTCTATGTTAACTCAGAAAGAGTCAGTTCTATGTTACCTCAGAAAGAGTCAGCTCTGTGTTACACCAGAAAGCGGCAAGCTTTTTCATGTCAACTCAGAAAGAGTGAGTTCTATGTTAACTTAGAAAGAGTGAGTTCTATGTTAACTTAGAAAGAGTGAGTTCTATGTTAACTCAGAAAGAGTCAGTTCTATGTTAACTCAGAAAGAGTCAGTTCTATGTTAACTCAGAAAGAGTCAGTTCTATGTTAACTCAGAAAGAGTCAGTTCTATGTTAACTCAGAAAGAGTCAGTTCTATGTTAACTCAGAAAGAGTCAGTTATATTTTAACTCCGAAAGAGTCAGTTCTATGTTACCTCAGAAAGAGTCAGTTCTATATTAACTCAGAAAGAGTCAGTTCTATATTAACTCAGAAAGAGTCAGTTATATTTTAACTCCGAAAGAGTCAGTTATATTTTAACTCTGAAAGCGTCAGTTCTATGTTACCTCAGAAAGAGTCAGCTCTATGTAACCTCAGAAAGAGTCAGTTCTATGTTACCTCAGAAAGAGTCAGTTCTATGTTAACTCAGAAAGAGTCAGTTCTATGTTAACTCAGAAAGAGTCAGTTCTATGTTACCTCAGAAAGAGTCAGCTCTATGTTACCTCAGAAAGAGTCAGTTCTATGTTAACTCAGAAAGAGTCAGTTCTATGTTAACTCAGAAAGAGTCAGTTCTATGTTAACTCAGAAAGAGTCAGTTCTATGTCAACTCAGAAAGAGTCAGTTCTATGTTAACTCAGAAAGAGTCAGTTCTATGTTAACTCAGAAAGAGTCAGTTCTATGTCAACTCGGAAAGAGTCAGTTATATTTTAACTCCGAAAGAGTCAGTTCTATGATACCTCAGAAAGAGTCAGCTATTTGTTACCTCAGAAAGAGTCAGCTCTGTGTTACACCAGAAAGCGGCAAGCTTTTTCATGTCAACTCAGAAAGAGTCAGTTCTGTGTTAACTCACAAAGCGGCAGTTCTTTTATGTTGATGCAGAAAATGTTAACGCTTCAATGTTAACCTAGAAATTGATCGCTATTCTATGTTAACTGAGATTGTTTTGTCTTTTTGCCTTTGTAAGCATGGAGCTGACTGCATAGTGTGTGTCAATTGTATGAGCAAGAATGCGTGACACATCCTGCATCTCCAAGGAGGCCTTCACCATGTTCACGGCACACTCTGTGGCACAACATCGCACCACTAAATCACCCAGTGTGGGGTGACACATAAATCAGCCCTGTGGTGCAGACAGTAGTGTGGGGCTCTGAGCTAAGCAGCTCAAGGACCCACTCTCAAACATACTGAGGCTCTGTCCTCCCCCTCAGCATAACATGATGGATAGAATTTATGTTATCAAAACAAATGCTCACACGCCTTCCTCTCTCAATCTGTAAAATGGTAAGATAACACAATGCCAATGAAAACTCAGCCATCACCAAACAATATGCTCATACGAGACAAAGTTTTAAGTGGAAGACTGAAGTGAAACTTTTAGTCACAAAAAATATTTGGTGTGGTTGACGGGAGCAAATCGGTACTCTTGATTGTAAACTTCCAAAGGATGATTTGTTTAGCTTGTTTTAGCCAGGTGAAGAGAATGTATTAGATAAAGAAGAGGGAATTTTAAATGGTAGAAGAAGAAGAAGAAGAAGTTTTATTTATAAAGCGCCTTTCCATAGCTCAAGGCCGCTTTACATTATACACTACAAGACATTCAGACATACATTACAGTCACATGGAAACAGATAATCACATCATAAAAAAATGCATGTTAAATAGATATGTTTTAACTGGGTCTTGAATATAGTCATGGATGAGGCACTACGTATTGTGTGAGGTAGGGAGTTCCATAGTTTAGGAGCATTAAGACTAAATGACCTTCCACCTACAATAGACAACCGGAAACGAGGGACGGACAATAAACCAAGTTCAGCTGATCTAAGGGACCGGGCAGGGCGGTAAGGGTGGAGTAAGTCAGCCAGATATTGAGGGGCAAGACCATTTAATGCTTTAAATGTTAGCAGCAATACCTTAAAGTGAATATGTGATGCCACAGGTAGCCAGTGAAGTTCATGAAGTAAAGGTGTAAC
>JACXGM010003015.1:0-18846 GCA_016801145.1 Umbra pygmaea | reverse complement strand
CAATTGGTACAGTATGTTGTATAGCTAAATGCTTTTGTGTTGAATGAGCAGTAGTGATATGAATTGGATTGTCTTGGTGATGCGTGCTTGTATGAAGCATATAATTTATGTTTGACCATCCCTTACTTGCTGTGGAGTTATGGACAAGGTTAAGAGGGAATTGGACATGACCAATTGGCAGGGGACAAAATCAGCGGTTCCCCCCCCAAAATAAATAAATATAGGAGCTAAGCACAAAAAGAAACATCCCTTGTTCAGTACACTGTAATGATAATTTGTAAAAAGCCAAATAACTTACGGATCTTTATTGCAGAAAGTTCTAACAATGTTTTCCATGCTTGTTCAATGACCAAAATAAATGAATGAACATGCACCTGTGGAACGGTGCTTAAGATACCAAGAGCTCACAAATGGTAGGAAAATAAGGTCACGGTTGGACCTTAATTTCCTACCTGAGGAAACAACTTTTCTACTGACTCTGAAAAATACCAAAAAAAGGTGCCCAGGGTCCCTGCTCATCTGCGTGAACATGTCTTAGGAATGAGGAATACAGATGTGGCGAGAACAGTAAATTGCAACGTTTGTACTGTGAGACATCTAAGACAGCGTTACAGCAAGACAGGAAGGACAACTGATTGTGTTCGCAGTGGCAGAACAAGTGTAACAACACCTGCACATGGTCAGTACATCCAAACATCACACCTGTGGGACAGGTACAGGATTCAGCAACAACTGCCCAAGTTACACCAGGCATGCACAATCCCTCCATCAGTGCTCAGACTTTCCGCAATAGGCTGAGAGAGGCTGGACTGAGAGCCTGTTGCAAGGCAGGTCCTCACTAGACATCACCGACAACAATGTCGCCTATGGACACCAACCAAACTTCACTGGACCAGAAAAGACTGACAAAAAGTCAGATGGTCAGACTCAAGTTTGTCATCAAAGGAATGAGTGTTATACTGAGGCCTGTACTCTGGAGCGAGATTGATTAGGTGGTAGTGGGTCTGTCGTGGTCTGGGGCGGTGTGTCACAGCATCATCGGACTGAGCTTGTTGTCATTGCAGGCAATCTCAACTCAGTTCGTTACAGGGAAGATATCCGCCTCCCTCATGTGG
Organism: Umbra pygmaea; assembly: GCA_016801145.1. NCBI lineage: Eukaryota > Metazoa > Chordata > Actinopteri > Esociformes > Umbridae > Umbra > Umbra pygmaea. Next base: position 17,731 of record JACXGM010003015.1, on the reverse strand, counting down.
TAACCTTCCTGCAAGCTCATCCTGACATGACCCTTCAGCATGACAATGCCACCAGCCATACTGCTCGTTGTGTGTGTGATTTCCTGTAAGACAGGAATGTCAATGTTCTGCTATGGCCAGCGAAGAGCCTAGATCTCAATCCCATTGAGCACATCTGGGACCAGTTGGATCGCAGGGTGAGTGCTAGTGCCATTTCCCCAGAAATTTCAGGGAACTTGCAGGTGCCTTGGTGGAACAATCAGGTGAAATCTCACAGCAAGAACTGGCAAACCTGGTGCAGTCCACAAGAAGGAGATTCACTGCAGTACTTAATGAGGCTGCTGGCCACACCAGATACTGACTGTTACTTTGATTTTGACACCCCCCCCCCCCACCCCCTTGATCAGGGATTCATTAATCTGTCATCTAACGGAAAATAACAGCAGTTGAAAGTTAGGACTTTCCTTTTTGTGCTGACTTCATATATTAAAAGTGAATTTTATGTGGTCATTGATCTTGTGTTCACTAAATGTCTGTGAAATTATTCAAACATTACTTTATATATTAAAAAACAGCAATTTCCATTATTCTTCCTAGGCCTGATGCAGAGACTGTGCAACTCTATTGGTAGAGCATGGTGCATACAATGCCAAGACTGTGGGTTTGATTACCACAGGAGGCCAGTGCAAAACAAATGATGTACTCGCTACTTTAAGCCACTTTGGATAAGTATGTCTGCTTAATCACTTAAATGTAAATGTAGTAGGAAGTGGGACCACATAAGGCTGGGAAAACTACAACTACCTATTCCCTACAAATATATTATCTTACAATTAAATAAAACAACAAGCATTACTTCCAGAAGGTAATTTGAGATAGTTTCTACTCTTAGTTTAGGGGGGACATACTGAAAGCCTATCAGTGATTCTCAATGAGCAGTAGCATCTGAAAGCATCCAACTTCTTTTTGTATGAACTCCCACTTGACTTTTAATGTAGGATAAATTCTCCCTTAACGTGGAGGCCTTTCCAACAGTAGTTTTCAAAATCCTAGACCTAAAGCAACAAATTATTTTATGTTTTCCTTTATAGAAACAAATCAATTCTGCCTTACCAGCATAGAATTAACATTGCTAATAGTACTTTTATGTCAGTGTTGGACTATAGTGATTTACTGTATATTCATGCAACAGCCTCTGTGTTAAAACCTTTAGATACAGTCTATCATACACTCTCGTGGGCTGGGACTCATTGGTCTCTAGGACAAGGGATTGGTTGATGTTTGTCTACAAGGCTATAATGCATACGCTTCCTGACTACCTTAGCGCACAATTAAATTGGAAAACTGGCAGTTACCAAACTCGTTCCAAAGATTCATTGGTACTGGAGATTCCTCAGGCTCATTCAGAGTTGGGCAAAACTGCATTTGTATACAATGCCTCTTTTACTTGGAATGAGGTTCAAAATGACCTGAAGCTAGATGTCTTGGTTTCCACTTGGCAATTTAAAGCTATGCTTAATGAACAAATTGTTGTTGAATGTAATTGTTACTTGTAATTGTGTTTCTGTATTTATTTTTAAATCACGCTGTACACAGGGCTCAGCTGTGAAAGAGACCTGTGTCTCAATCTGATCATTCCCTGTATAAAGAAAGGTAAAACAATGTAGTTTTAGCTTGAAAATTGTTATTTAGCTTCTGCAATTTTAAAGTACAGTAGTTAAATGGGATTCTTATATATTAAAGTGATAATCTAATGATCAGAGGATTCTTTTTGTAGGGTGCTGTGGATTGTAAACAGCTTTATTCCCACTTTCTATTAGTAGACACAAACAAAGAATTACACGATTTAGGACAGAACTTCAGTACTTTCAATTACCTTGTATTGACTATATTCAGTTACATTATTGATGTGGTTCTGTGTGCTATCTTTACATATTGTAATTGAACCCTTGTCTACGTTGTCTCTACTGACGTATCACAGTTAAATAATGATTAAATAAAAAACATAAATTAATAAAAATGTTTTAAATTTGTGTCCCATTCAATGAGCGTGGCCAGTGTGAAACATTCTGCCTTAAGGAGCTGTTTGTTTATTTATTGTTTGTGCATTTTAGGTGTAAATGTATTGGTATAACAACCGTAGACCGTATACGTATAGTACCAACTGTTATTTTATTTGCTAATTTATTGTTTATGTATTTTTATTTTTTCCTAATTTGCTACACCGTACAGCAGGTGGCAGCAAATCATCAACAGGTGTTGTCTGCCATCACCTCACATAACTAAAAGACGAAGAAGAGTCTGGCGATTGAGGGGAGGAGACATCGCTTGTCCGTTGCTAATATTAAACGTCATTGGTTCATTGCAGCAGTATCAACCATAGAAATAGAATACAATCCATTCTATGTTTATAGTAGATTCAATCCGTTATTTTCTATGGTATCCTCTATCAACATCCCTGAACACAGGGCTATACTTTACACCTAGAGGTATATATCAATCCTGTTAATTTTTTTAAGACGAGGAAAGCATGAAGAAATGAGAAGATTTGAGAACACAGCTATTTGGAAAAGGTGGATTCGGCGACCTGTCGGTCTCCGATATACTCAAAGCCTGTGTTGAGGTGATGCAGCAGCAGCGAAATATCAACGGAGCGGAGCGCCTCCGCCAGGATAGCTAGCTAGATATGTGGCTAGCTGTCCAGCCTGCTAACAACAGTAGCTCCTAAAGCTAGCCAGATGCCTTCACAGAGAAGGCGCCGTCTCCTAACACGCGGACTCCTGTCAAACCGTCAACATCCTCGGACACGTTGCTGTGATTAGAATATTACGTTGCACATGTAGTTTTCTGGTTTATTTGTGTCCTGCTAGTTAGCAAGTTGGTTTTGCTTTGCTTAGCAGTGCTGGCTAAGCTAGCTGTGCTGGCTAAGCCAGTCATTTCACTGGATGAACTTGGTATTCAGCGGAGACGCTTGGCGATATCAGACGCAGGCCCGGGCGAGGAAGCTGAGAAAATCCCCTGGAGTGTCCATGTAATAGATCACAGAGGGCAGGTTTACCACGGAGCCTACGGTTATACGAAGGTGTTGTTACTGATCAGTGATCTGGTCATGGGGACGTCACCTTATTTTTCTTATCTACAGTTATACTTATTATAACTACAGTACAGATATGCGACAATCTCTGGTTTAGATTTGTTTTGTACTGAACGCGTCCTTAATGAACGTATATATCATTAATTAGCTATTTAACTACCTGTATAGTATTCAGAAACAATTTATTAACTGTACTCGTTGTTATTTTTGTCGAGTTGAGTACGATTCTGTCGTTTTTTTCATGCGCTCGTCGCTTTAACGTTGGGATCACAACCAAAGATCATGGATCAACATGACAAAAGGTTTTGCACGGTAAGATTGTTTTTTCGTTATAATTAAGAAAAACTAAACGTGTATATGTGACTATGTTGATATGTAATGATATTATTTGTTATCAATTAAAGTAAATCAAAAATATTTATCGCCCTAGATTTGGGGTGACCAACTTAAATCATCGGGGAGGTGAAGTGTGTATGGAATGATGTTATTGGCGTAATATGATGTATCACGGGTTCAAGCAGGTGTTATTGCCATCTACGTAGCAACCATATATATTACCATGTTATAGAGATACAGTAACGTTTGTTAGCCAACATGACATGCGTCTATCTAGTTTCATTCCGGTTTTACCCGCATGTCATTGTGTTCGTTTACATGGACAGACCATTTCTGGTGTTGTGTGCACTTAACCGTTTGACCAATAACCTCAGATCTATCTTTATAGTTATTTTTCAGAGCTGATCGGGTTTGTAAAGAAATAACAATTAGGCCTATAAGGAAAAACTATCTGAATTGGGATGCCTGTGTAAACGTAGCATTAACCGTCGCACATTTGGAAAGCGTTTTCGTGCTACGTAATTGTTCATTCTGTACGGATATTCATGTAGTTAAGGAACTTCATGTGTAAACCTTGTAATCTTCTTGTAATCCTTGTTACTAACTGATTTGCGTGCTTCATAAAAAAAGCAGTACATCAGTTGTCGGACTCAGAAGCAACTGTGTGGGTTTGTAAGTTGGTGATTTAATGCGTGCCCGTTTATTTGTTCTGTGATTGACAGTACATTTATGCAGATTAAAGTTGAAATATTTTCTTAATATTTTTGAAACATTTTAAGTATAGTCAAGACATAGGAAATAAAGTTTGTTTACAAATTACAAGGTGGGTGGCCTCAGCCTTTGGTCAGGGCCAGTGCAAGGTTTCTTGGCGCCCTAGGCGAAAGACGTGTGATTAACACTCATTTCTTGGCCCCGATTAACACTCATTTAATGTATCCTAATGGTCAAAAGTAATACTATTGAACCAATAGTTTTTATTATTATTATTATTATTTCTTGGCGTGGCATCAGTATATTTGCCGTGGCGCAGCACCAAGGTAAAATGAATGCAACGGAAAAACTAACTGATAGACTAAATGGTCCTATGCAGTATAATCAATCGTTAAAATGAATCAATTAAAAAAAATTACTACTTGGCCACTGTTGAATCTTTCAGGACTTCTTTTGCAACCAAGCTTTAGTGGAATTTGAGGTATGCTTGGGATCATTTTTCTGTTGGATGGTGCAATGACGCCCAAGCTTTAGCTTCATCACAGATTGCATGTTTTCTCCTAGGATTTCTTGATACTTCAATGAATCCATTTTGCCTTCCATGAGCTGTAGGTTTCCTGTGCCAGAGGATGCAAAGAAGCCCCAGAGCGTTACTGAGCCACCACCATGCTTGACTGTGGGCAGAATGTTCTTGTCAGTGTATGCATCATTCTTCCTCCAGAACCACAGCTGATCAAAAAGTTCCAGTTTTTTTTTGCTCCACAGAACAGAATCCCAAAACCACTGTGGCTTTTTTTATATGATTTTGAAATATTGGAGCCAACATTTCTTGTGCTTTTAGGTCAGTACTGGTTTACGTCTTGGAATTCTGGCATGGAAACCTTCTGCGTTTAGTACGCACCTTACTGTGCTCACTGAATTCTCAGTGCCTGTTGCCACCAAGACTTACTGCGAGTCTTTTGCAGTCACTCAAGGGTTTTTCACAACCTGCCATTCCCTTACCTTTGAATTTGCTAACTATGCTTCCAACGGTGTCTCTGGGAACATTCAGTGCCTTCACTATCTTTTTGTATCCTGTTTCCAGCTCAAGCACACCTGGTGCAACTAATAAAGCCCTTGACTAATGAAATTCTGAATTGCATTTTCATTTGGGGAAACCACTTGATGTATTTGTTGTTTAAGCTATTTCAATTGCCTTTGTTTGATTTGTTAATTGCAAACAGCTGGAAGTCTGTACATTTTGACAGTACACCCGATATGCCAAGGGGGTTGAATAATTTTGATTGCATCTGTATTCCCATTCACTTATATAGTTGTGGAAATGCTTTGGGATTATGGGTGTTTCTATGGTTGCAGCACAAATTTTCTGAAAGCCTATTTTAGTGCACAATAAAGATGGACATCGAGAAGTTAATTTAGTTAAACATAAACACTATATATAGTAACTCAAATTACTGGCACCCCTGAATGTTAATAAAAAATAAAAACAATACAATTATAAAGAAACTCTAAATACCAACATTTGAGAAATACTGTACTTTATTAATGTGTCAATGGAACCAACCAAAATCATTAATTGATTAAATAAAAAATCAATGTTCTCCAAGTCAAGGTTTCACAATCAATGGAACCTTTAAGGATAATTGTATGTATCATCTGCAAAAATTAAACCAGGAATTAAATTCCACTCATTAAAGTTTACATGGACACTCCAGGGGAGGACACATGCATTTTGCCCCACAATATGGGGAGGAGGATGGTGAGAGAAGCAACAAAATCCCCAAGAAGCACTGTGAAATAATTGGGTCACCAGGTTTCAAAAAGCACCATCAGACGCCACCTCCACATAGGGTTGGTTATTGTTTGAATTTTGATGCCGAACCAGTACTTTTAATACGGTTCTGATTGCTAAACCGATTGCTAAAAGATGATTTTGCTAGGGAAGCCACAGTTCTTCTTTTTGTACCATATATATATATTACTTTGTATATAGTGTACACACATTATTGTGTATACTATGTACATTTTCACACCTTCAAGGACCCTAAAGGGGCCTACCAGCTCTCTCCCCATGATTCTGTCCCAAATCATGACTCCGCCCCCTCCTTGCTGATCTCGCAGCCTTATTGGGACATGGTGGCCATCCACCAACCATCCATCACTCCATCCATCTGGACCATTTAGGGTTGCACGGCACTCATCAGTAAACAAATCTGTTTGAAAATTCGTCTTCATGTATTTCTGGGCACACTGCAACCGTTTCTGCTTGTGAGCATTGATTAGGGGTGGCCTAATAGTAGGTTTGACCACAACCTACACAATCCTACAACCACAATTTGACCACAATCCTACAACTTGAGGTTCACTGAACTCCAGATGCACCAGCAGCTTCAAATACCTGTTTGCTGCTTTGTAATGGGATTATAGCAGCTACTCTCTTAATCTGATTAATGTGTCTGGCAGCAACCTTCCTCATTATGCCTTTATCTGCACAAACCCATGTGCTCTGAATCAGCCACAAATCTCTTCACAGTACGATGATCACTCTTAAGTGAAATATCTAATGTTTTCACACCTTGTCCAAGGCATTGCACTATTTGATGCTTTTCCGTAGCAGAGAGATCCTTTATCTTTCCCATATTGCTTGGAACCTGTGGCCTGCTTAATAATGTGGAACATTCTTCTTAAGTAGTTTTCCTTTAATTGGGCTCACCTGGCAAACTAATTATCACAGGTGTCTGAGCTTGATTTAAGTTATCCAAGGAGCCTGGAGACACTATCATCCATGGGTTTGTTAGAAAACCTAAATATGTAATGTTTATGACACCAATTTGCATAATAATTTGGAATGCAGTGTACATCCACTGGAAACTAATCTGTTAGTAGTAGCACATTGACCTTGTTTTCACAACCACACTAGCCTAATAATTGTTCAGTATGGTAGCCTGTTATGCAGTATATTTTTCCAGCTGGAATACATCAGCAAGTGTGTAAGAAATATATTATACAGAATATCTCCTGAAGACTGGGCCTTACTGGCATATCCTCGATCTGTCCCTGGTTACAGCCAAAATAAGATGTCTATTTTGCAGTCACTCGCCCTTCTAGAATGAAACATTATCATATTAAACATAGTTTTGGGTAAGACGTTATTTAGATAGTCTTTAGATCGTTTTTAAATAGTCTGTAAAGCATCTTCAGATAGACTATCAGTATGGGTCTACAGACTTTCAATAACTATTCAATTAAACATCTACTAAACCTAACCTAAACCCCATCTCTAAACTTAACCTTTTCCCTGACTCTTAAGCTAACTCTAATGCTAACTCTAAACTTAAGATTAGCAAGCATTCACTATGCTTTTTAATGGGTTGTTATAGTATAAATATCTGTAGATCTACAGATACTCATTTTGACTATCCAAATAAAGTGAAACCTAGTTTTGCGCTATTAGCATTATAAAAATGATGAACGATACATTAATTTGTGCTTAGCTTTTAGGAAGAACATTTTAATAATGTTGATATACCTGCTGTCTTCTTATTACCTTCCCCTTCAATTTCAGAATAAAAGTCATCATTTTACTCTTGACCTGTCACTTGACTGAGGGACCTGGACACTTCACTCCTGGGAAAGCACTGGTCGCCGGAATGAGATAATACAGTAGCGGGTGATACAGCCGTGACATTTGTTCACTCCGAGTTTATTTCCACAATCCAACATGACCACGCCTGCCCTACTGCCGCTGTCCGGCCGCAGGATACCCACGCTATCCCCAGGTGCCAACTCCTTCCCGCACCACAGGGCCACCCTTAGGCTCTCGGAGAAGTTCATCCTCCTCCTCATCCTCAGTGCCTTCATCACATTATGCTTCGGAGCCTTCTTTTTCCTTCCGGACAATTCAAAACACAAGCGCTTCGACCTGGGGCTGGAAGACGTGCTTATTCCGCACATCGAGGCGCCCAAGGGGGCAAAGCATCCGGGTGGACAGGTGGTCATCCATGGACAGGGGGGTCACGATGAACACCGACACAGGTGAGGGTTGCATGAACAGCTGTCTATCTGTGGTTGTCTCTACACATCGCTGCATTTCTGAAACACCTGAAACTAGGCTACATTTCCTGTCCATACAAACCGCTTCTTTTGAGTCCTTTTTATTTCTTGCTCTTTTATGTTGAACTAAACCACTTAGTAGGATTTCCATAATATCAACCCTTTCTCTATATGTAATTTAACCCTTTCATGTACACAGATCTTTCTTAAGACCCACAGATCCAGGTAGGAAATAGGAGGGCTGAGACCGGCCCCTCATAAACCCAACACTATAAGAAGTTCTCTAACCTTTATTCATCTGGGTTACTCATCTGGGATTTTCAATTTCATACCCTGTGCATCCTCTTTCCTTATCCTTCTGAAATATATTAGAGGATTATGTCAGTGGGGAGGGAGGAGACGTATGCTTATGAGGTCTTTCTATTGATCCTCACGCATTTCCCTTGGTTAATAGCTTCGTTGGCCGGGTGTCTATTAGCAGGCCTGATGTGTTCCTGGTTTTCTCTTGGGGAGAGATGGGAGAAGGTTGCAAAAATATGTTGCGATCACTGACTGACATGGTATTTACTGACTGGGCTCAACTCATTGAACTGGTGTAAACGCGCGCACGCACGCAGGCACACGCACATAACCAGTGGCGTAGTGTTCATTCCTAATTATTTCATTGTGCTCTACAGGGAACCTGCTGGAGTGGATAAGTGCTTTACGCAGAATTTAAGTAGGGCACTAGTAGCATTATAGGATTTTAGTTACTAGCTTGCCTGTTGTGTAATATGTTTCACCAACTTTAACCTATTAAGGCTTAGTTCAACCTGTGAGTGATCACAACTGAGTCCCTGTGTTCTGCAGGACGTCTGATGGGCAGAGGTGGTGAGGTGAACCTGTCCCACAGGTAGAAACATTTGTGTAGACAGCCATTAGTTGTAGAGTGTTAAGTGTTAAAAGCTTTTCTCCTCTGCCTTCTGGCTTAGCAGTAACCTCTCACTTTGGCCAGCCGTTCCTCTGCAACATTTCCATCTTCTGTTTGTCAGAAAACTTGCCAAAAATATGGTAAAGTCTCCCAAATAATGTATTTATTGTTGTTTAATGTCCAGAAGATTGAGATGAGCAATGTGGTATGCGCCAGTATGAACAAGACTGCAGTATTCAGTTGTTTGTTTTTTCTGAACTCACATTTGAAAGTGTTTCACTGTCTGACAGTCGATGGGTGAGTTGGCATCAACCGGAGTGATGATGTCGATGACGGCCTTAGAACAAACGGCACCACAAATAAATGTGTGGTCCCTGAAACATGATTAGCAGACGGCCTACTTTGGTGTTGGGATGTTGGATAAGTCCATCTACATGAATAATATTTTGGGTATACCACATGTTGCTGTTTAGCTTCATGTCTGGCCTCTAGTATTCCTGATCTCTAGGCTGGATCATTTTGTTAATGAAGGAGTTTTTAACAATATTATATTGTTAATGTGAGTTCTTGGATTGTTACATGTACTTTACTTCTTACTTGAACTGTATGCCTTTCTGAATACTCACCTCAATCTGTAATTTTTTTTATTTGGAGTGTGATTGTTCTTAAATTTATTCAAGTGTGAGTTAAATTAATAAAGAGTTGAGAAACAAAATGTGCCTTAATACATTTTTAGAGAGCCAGTGGACTTTTGCAGTTCCCTGCTGTGTACTAAGATTTCTTACTAGTTTGTCTCTGTGGACTACTGTTCTGGAAGGCTCTGCTTCAGTAATCAAACATATATTTTATTACGAACTTGCTGAGCGATCTTCATTTGCACAATAATTGTGCCTCCGCATGGCCTAGCCATCATAAAAACAAACAAACAAACAAACAAACAATGGGCCATCAGTGATCGCCTTCACCGCATTTAGTCAATGATACCACATTGTTTAGATGTGCTCGGTACAAGGTTTACAGTTTGTTTATAATCCTATCAATATTTTATCTGCCCTGTTTGCTAGCATTCCGGAAATAATTGTGAAGAACCCATACATATGTAGCTGTCACTGAAATTCTAGTCTGTACAGTTCAGATCAAATCATTGCACAAGGCAACCAATTTTGGAAGCCACATATTACTTTTCCATGTCAGTAGGAAGGTGGTTGTGACATGTTGAAGTGACCCTTTGATGAATTGTGAAATAGCGCACTTACAGTCTGCCTGCTCCTCTTCTGGTAGGTGTAGCTGCGTTCATCTTTGCCAGAGGAAACCCAATCACAGAGCTTTGGTTCAAATAATCCAGGGGTAAATGTAATTACATAAACTGCCTCAGCCCCTGCAATGGATCTCCAATAATGAGCTTTATTAGCATGGCTGCAGGTAGCCCCATTAACTCTCATTGTCATGTCACGTGGAGTTAGTGTGTTAGCTCATTGTAGCTGTGGCATTGCCCACGCGTTCATTTGGCATTGTAGGCTAGCGGCGCTAGATCATAGTTAAGGCTGACACCCCAAACTACAGATTTGATCATATTTAGTGAATCATACCACATTTTATTCTCTAAAGGTGTGTGCTGTTGCACTGAATCGTGACTAACACCTCTTTGTGCACTCATGCATGTTAGTAATGTAACGATTCACAAATACGCATTGATCGGTTTTGTTCATATTTTAGGCACAAGTGTGTTTGTCTTTGAAAGCCTCAATCAATCCAAATCTACAAGGAGTCGCTCCAAAAAATAATTCAGGTATTATTAAAAAACAGTTTTAAAACGAGTGTTTTTTACTCTTAGGGTTTTATTTTCCCACCCCCACCCCAAATATATCCCTAATACTAGAACAGAATTTATTCTCCCTCCTACAGCACCATATCAAACTAACCATGTAAATGCATGTACAGTTGTTGATGTCCACATGACATAACAATTTCACCCATGAAATCATATCCCCCTATCCAATATATTTGTTTTTCTGCAGCTCCATCGGCAGTCTGAGTCTAAAACAGATTTTCTGAAGTATAAACATAGGCTTCATTAGCTGGTTGACAACCAATAATGTTTGCTGGAAATGGTACCCCCCACCACCTCAAATTAGTGAAGGCATCTACGTTACAGTCGAGGCATTCAATTGCAAGAGGAGAGAACGCACGGAATCTCATTAAAACCGTAAAAATACCAAAACAACTAAACACTATACACAAGTGAATAAACAATAAATATCAAAGAACATTGAATACAGCAAAATGCATACAGATTGGTTTTACCATTGTTAGTAGAGCCAGTGATTTAAAGGTTGTCTGCTTTAATCGGCACATACACTGAAAATTTAACAGAAATATTTTTATTGGGACTTAATCTACGGACTTAATGTTGATATTTAATGCAGAGAATAAACATGTTTGGTGATTTTCTGTGCAGTAAAAAAAGCTAAAAAAAACATGTCTTAAGAAGCTAGTGTGTGAGCAGTTCACTGTGGCACTTCTGTTGGAAAAGCTAACCACAAATAACACAGGTGATGTTTATGACTTATGTTGGAGGCTTAGTTAGTTGATTTTCCACAATATACAATCTGGAAAAAGCAACCACTGAATTATAATTTAGATCATGTGCTTGCATTCATTATTGGATCAATTTTGATGAAGCCATTTTTTTTGCATCAATGCGTAGGTCGACATTGTGTAAACCAATCGTGTTCAGGTTAACTTCCGCCCTTATTGGCACAGCGTTACCATGGTTACCTTATTGGCACATTGGTCCTTGTTCTGCAAGAAGAAATACTTATGGTTACTTCTGATCCGCTGGCATCTTTACGTTGTTGTCCCCTTTTGTTGAAATCGAAGGGAAGGCCTGTGTGTTAATTCGCTCACATTTGCGTCATAGGTGATTACTCTTACGGTTGGCAACTGATGTTTTCGTAATTAAGTTTATTGTCACATGCAAAAGCCCTGAAGTCCATTCAGATGTGCTTGTTGTATACATAAAATTGCACACTGTATATAAAGCTCAGGAAAAAGTATAGACCACTGCAAAATCATCAATGCCTCTGGTTTTACTATTGATATGTATGTATTAAAGCGGGGAGCATCATACGGCACGCCGGGCACTTTGATCTGGCCCAGAGCGATTGTTAAAATCACTTCAAAGTTGTCATCTCCTGAGGCATACCAGCTGGAAACTAATGGCTGGTACCATTGGAAACAGGATGATCTGCTGTAAAGAATGCTGCAAAGCATTACAATGTATTTCTGCAATGAGGTAGGACATCACCCTGCACCAAATTAGGTTACTTTGGGCGGGGCTGAGTTTCACATCTATCCTGCATGCAAATGTATCCTAATTAACAAAGATCTTTGTGAAAACAAATTGCTGGTTTTCACGGGGCATGTTTCATTGACAGCATCTGAGCTCTGCAAGTTGGACCAAAAAAGCTTGCAGAGCTAAACGAATGTCCCTGCTAGGCTACGTAGTACCTTGCTTTTTAAACTTGCCTACCAGGCTTTTTAATCAGTTTGTTGCACTGGTGTGTTGACCTTTGTTCTATTTTTTCTCCCTTGAGTGCAGTTTAAAGTAAAATCCTGTTCTTATTAAAGATATACATCTCAATTGATAAACACTGTGTTCTTTACAGTAAATGAGGATTATATAACATGCATTATATTAATACTCCTTTTCTTCAAACAAATTACTTGGCCTGGCTCCATTAATATGTAGGCCTATGTCTATTTTTCAGGGCACAACAGTTACAAGACACCGACTGCCTGGCCCATACTTAAAAAAAAAAATGCTTTCCTACCATTGAAAATTAATAAAATGCATTTACTATTTTTTTGACCTGCTGTCATACGTTAGCTATGTCAAATTCCTCTCGTCATTTAAACCTTTTTTTTCTCAAATGTTTGCACTTAATTTAGTTTAGGTTGAAATGTGTTCTGCCACGTGTGTGTGGGGTGGGGGGGGTTATATTTCCTATATCCTATTATTACACGCATAGCTATAGTATGTAGCCTTTAACTTGGTTTCAAAAACTCAATGTAGCCCTCAAGCAAAAATTATTGCTCACCCCTATATCAACGTAAAATAAACATTTTTGTTTTATTCTGTTACATTTCTCCCAATTTACAAATGCAAATATTGTCATTCAGCACATTTATTTAAAAAAAAATGACAACTGGTGAAAATAACAAATAAGATGCAGTGTTGTCACATGTTGAATAATGCAAAGAACTCCAGTTCATATACATTTAAACAGCACAATACTAATATTTGCGGGAATAACCCTGATTTTCAATCAGAGTTTTCATGCGTCTTGGCACCCCAGTCTTTCACATTGATTCCAGAGTAGGGCTGGGCGATATGGCCAAAAAATGATATCACAATATAAAATAGATCTTTTTTCGATACTATATGCCTGACGATATATTGAAAAATATATAGAACCTACTGTGACTCAACTGTATAGTCTGCTTTATAAACAAATAAAAACAATACAAAAAAATATTGATTTACCTTGTTATATTTTTGTTTAGAAGTTTCAGGTAAAACTGAACTACAAGCAATATTTCAACAACCTCATTTGTTGGATGTTTCTTTGTTTCAGAACAAAACCAGCTGTTATCGCGATATGTCGATATGGGGTATTCTTCTCTATATTATTTTCAAAAACTCTATAACGATAAATATTGAATTATCGCCCAGCCCAATTCCAGAGGTTTTCAATGGAGTTGATTTTAGAAAAATGTGCAGTGGATTTGTTTCCCAGAACTGTAGTTGTATACTGAAGCAGACAGTAGCTCAAGCAGCTTTCTGACTCAAGGTTGATAGTTTGTGGCACGATCAGGGTCATTCTTTATATTTTTATAGAAATGTGCCTTACCATCCAAACATCACTGTATTCTTTTCAGTTACGAAAACGACTCTGTTTGACTCAAAATGTAAATGCATTTCTCCATGAACAGAAGTAGAGGACCACATGTTTATTGAAACATTTATAATTTTATTTACTTTCATGTTTATTAATGACATGGTTACTTTTTGGATTAGATAATGTGGTTTGTTTTTCAATGCAACCAACAAAATGACAGAATCAGCAAATGTATCTGTAATTAGTCATGCATGTCAATTAAAAAAATAGTATAAAAGTTTTTTTTGATGTAGTAAGGTTTGATGTTTTGACACATTAATGTCTTTTGCAAATCATTTGTCATTGGTGATGAACTGAAATGACTGGCAACTAAACAAAGTGTACGCAGCTACACCTCTCACCAAACCCTTGTTATTTCTTCATCCACCACTCAATCAAATTTATTTTATAAAGTCCTTTTTAGAGCAGTAGTTGTTACAAAGTGCTTTGACAGATACCCGGCCTAAAACCCCCAAAGAGCAAGCAAGAACAAGTGATGCACAGGGGCTAGTAGGTGGAACCTAGTAGGTGGAACCTAGTAGGTGGAACCTAGTAGGTGGAACCTAGTAGGTGGAACCTAGTAGGTGGAACCTAGTAGGTGGAACCTAGTAGGTGGAACCTAGTAGGTGGAACCTAGTAGGTGGAACCTAGAGGGGCCAGAATCAAGGGGTTGGCAAGTCCTCATTGGCTGTACTGGGTGGGGGTACTCAGCCCATTGTGTTTATCAGTTTGTTTATCAAAGTTCAATTAGTGTCCATAAATGGAGATAGGAATGGGTGGGCAGTGACCACAGTCTTTGCGTAGCACCAACACAATTCAGTCGTCTTGGACACAGACAATGGGACACACTGTGGAGATGTACAGCTGGAGTCACCAGGCTGGAGTAATCATTGTCCTCACTCTAGATGGTTAGGCCTACAACTAATAGGCCTACGCTCTTTTTTAGTTTCTTTTTTTTGCATTTGAGGGTTTATTATCCATTGGTCTGTGTACCTGTACACTTGGTAGCTTTAGTAAGCTCAATCTCTTTATTAACCTCTAATATCTTTCCTGTTTGTCTAATGTCCTCTAGTTTGATCATATTTCCTCTTGTTTTGTGTTTTGTGGCTGATGTGTTTGCTAATGTAGTCCACAGCTACATCCTTTCATCTGTTAAACTGGTACTGCTGAATGTTGCACGAGCTGAGCTTATTCACCGCATTGTAGCCATAGTGACAGACTGCCATGGGAGGGGTATCTTGTTGTCAATAGTGCACCGCAGGTTTTTACAGTACACTTGCTAAATTATTATTGAAATCATTAATAATGATTAATATATTATTATTAATCTATAGCACATTCCTTTTCAAAAATATTCTCTAAGCACCTGCGTAAAATGTCTGCGTTTGTACGCATACAGTATTATGAAAAATGGTTTGACCCTTTTTCAAATTCCTTCATATTTTTCACGTTGGTGAAGTTCTGATGACATATTTTTGTTGAAGTTCATACAACATATTATATTGAAAATATGCAACACCCATTGCCCCATGGTGAAAAAGGTACCGTAATTGCCCCCTCAGACTAAACTGACAAGAATCCACATTTTTCTGACTTTGCGGCATGATGTAGCTTTGCAACGTGTGTGCTGACAACTGCAATCGTATCACACGAGTTAGTCAGATTAATTTTTTAGCAGGGTTTGTCCATATCAGGCAAGATTGGTTTACCGAACGCCTGACTCCTACTATTGAATTGAATTACCAAAGAGCAATTTCATTTTTACTCCTGAACATTGCATGTTTTAACTTAAAACCCCATGAAAATGCTCCACATCACTGGGTTACAGAATCAAATAGATTGTGGAAAAACTTTATAAAATCTCACAATTTCAATATACTACAATTTCTACATGAACTCTTAAAGATATATCAACAAGTAACTGCTAGTCAACATAGTTTTTTGTAAATCCAACTGCATGTTGTTGCTGAAATTCAGCTGTGTGCAAATGATCAAAATGAACATTTTAGCAGCTGCATAAAATATTGGTGGTTATCTGGGTAAGCACATGACTGGGTGGGTTGGGTGGAGTTACTGGGTGGAGTAAATTTGAATGTATAGGGGATATTATGCAAGGTAATTATGCAAATAGTTTTAATTGCATAATCATACATGATCCAAAGATTTAAGTTTCAATAGCCTAAATAATTTGAATCAAATTTGATTTGGTCTCACTAGCTTGAAAGTTTCAGGAGATGTTGGTGAGTAACTTAATGTAATTATGCATATTGCGGTAATTAATATATTCATAAATGACCGATCCGATACCAGTGTTTTAATGCTACATAATGTAAAATTTGCATCCACCCACTGTGCTGTCAGAGTTAACAGAGACATGGACACGTGTCTGAACTCACAATGTCTCTAGTGAATCTAATTGCAGTTACATCTTTCAGCAATTCCAAAACATCATTTTACTCTACTGTGCAGGAGGGCTATATCAGACAGTGCGTCAGCTAGGCTGGTGGATACCCACATTTTATCAGCCACCATATTGTTCATCCAACAGCGTTTCACATTTGAGAGGTGCAAAACTTTTCTAACAATTAACTTATGCCACAATATTGGTTGAATAAGCTTTTAATTTTACCATATAGCTACCTATTAAGTTGCATTAGTCTAAACATCTCAAACAAATTTTCAGGCATGGTCACATTAAACTCCGCCTCCCTGTGTATATCTATAGTAAAAATCCAAACCAGCATGTAAAATATCCCTTTGCATTTTAAAGATAATTTGTAAAAAGCTCAAACTTTGCAGATCTTATTTGTAAAGGGTTTAAACAATGTTTTCCATGCTTGTTCAATGACCCCAAAATATTCCTTAACATGCACCTGTGGAACGGTTATTAAGAAACCAACAGCTTACAGATGGTAGTCCATTAAGGTCACAATTATGAGCTCTGAGGACACTAAAGAACCGTTTTAGTGACTCTGAAATACACCAAAAGAAATACACAGGGTCCCCTCTCAACGTGAACGTACCTTAAGCCAGGAACTCCCAAATGTTTTAGCTTGTGCCTCCACTTTACATTGCATTCACAGCTCGCACTGCAATTGATATCATACTTCTATGTTGTTGTTGTTGTTGTTTAACAGGGACAATACACTAGGCATTGTTACACACAGACAACCAATGCTGTGTACATGGGGCATATACCATAAAGCTAGTTTGCGGCCTGCGTCCCTGGTTTTTACATAAAATCAAATCATCCAAGATTAAAAATAAACACAATCACAAGGAGCAGAACAGATACAAAAACATCTATATACTGTAAACATCTATATACTGTATATACCGGTAACTAAATAAACATCTATATACTGTATATACCGGTAACTAAATAAACATCTATATACTGTATATACCGGTAACTAAATAAACATCTATATACTGTATATACCGGTAACTGAGTGTATATGTTTTACATCTATATACTGTATAAACCGGTAACTGAGTGTATATGTTTTACATCTATATACTGTATATACCGGTAACTAAATAAACATCTATATACTGTAAACATCTATATACTGTATATACCGGTAACTAAATAAACATCTATATACTGTAAACATCTATATACTGTATATACCGGTAACTAAATAAACATCTATATACTGTAAACATCTATATACTGTATATACCGGTAACTAAATAAACATCTAT